>JAWPHD010010176.1:0-96391 GCA_037043455.1 Cyrtodaria siliqua | reverse complement strand
ATACCTGCCAGAAAGGACTGCTATACAGGATGGACCCAGGAATATACTGGATACATCGTTGCAAACAGGAATGATAATGCTGCACAGTACGATTACATATGCATGGACCGTCAGCCAGATTTCGTCCCACATGGCGGCAGCAATGACAACGATCACATCCTGTACCTTGTGGAAGCCCAATGCGGATCACTTCCATGTCCTCCATATGTCCAGGGTCGTGAACTGGCTTGTGTTGTATGCTCAAAATAAAATGTGTTTGCAGATGTACTCAAAGTAGTGAGTGTTGCTGTGTACTCTTACATAACATAATTAGTGTTCACGTTCTAGACTCCTCTGTGTCGCACATAAAACGAATTAATTTTCTTTGGTTATGTTATGAATCCTATCAACGTGTGTGTTTTTATGTTTCTATTTTCATGTAGTTTTCAAGCAAATAGATGTTTATAAATATATACCAGAAAAGTATGTCATATAAATGTTATTGAGGCTCTGGTCGACCAATTTCTAGCACTACCTTAGACTGGTCCCCTGACTATACTAAAGAGTTTTAGTCAGGGGACCAGTCTAGCACTACCTTTTATATGTAAGCAAGAGAGTTACTAAATACCATTTTTATAAAGTCTTTAGTATGACCCGGCCGGGTATTCAAACCCACGACCCGCATGCGCGGTTCCCGCTGTAACATTACGCCACCACGCTAAAGGTAAAATTGTGGCTAAATGTAAAAGAAAACGTTGATAAAGGTTAAAACGTCGGAGAAAAAAAAGTATATATAAAAGCAGGTTTAGTGCTTTTTTTCGATACAGTTCTAAAACAGGACAATGGACGTTTGTTTTATCGTAACACCGGCTCAACTTACAGATATGCATCGAATACAGTTCGAACAAAGTGTCAACGTTAAACTCCTGGTGTGTTTTTCGGAATGATAATAATCTTACATACTTTAATAAATAAGAAAAGGATTATTTAGCGACTTTTTTTTTTTACGATAAGCCACTTTTTAGCTTAACCGATCAAAATTATGGGATGGCGAGTTGTCCGTCGTCTATGGCAAGCCAAAGTGGTTTTTATTCGGTAATTTCAGATATTTGGAATACAATTCCTGTTAACAGAAATAAAATTCTCGAAATGCAGTTTCCGATATCGGAAATTAATAATACCGATTTCGAAAATATGCAATTTCGATATCGGAAATAGAATCTTAATTTCGATATCGAAAATTGCATTTCCAGTATCGAAAATGTATATTCCGTTAACGGGAATTATATTTCCGATGTCGAAAATAGGGTTTTCTTTTTCTTTCACGGAATTGTGTATTTCCAACATCGGAAATTGGTCACATTAAATAAATGCTCCCTGAGACGGAAGCTCTCCTAGCGAATAGTTTGGCGGTATGGCACAAATCATGGAAGAGGCCGGCAGTATTGCACTTCGTGCGCTATAAAATATGCATCTCTGCAGCAAGATGCAGGCGACTTCGTGCAAGACGTGCGAAGAATCTTCCGGAGAAGCTCAAGGACAATCTGCATATTAAATTATTATTTTAATTATCCTATCACAGATTTTTTGAAATATCTGAAATGAAATGATTAGTTTTTACCGCCGTTGATCCGAATCGGATATATTATTAGTTTATAATTATAATCGGGTATTGGTTTATTGTGATTAGTTGCTTCGTCATGACAGGAGGCTCGGCAGCCCAGTGCCGCCATAGGGTTGCAACTGTCTATTACGCCCATCTGTATACATCTGACCAATACGTTTATTTGGGTTGAAATCTTACAACACAAACTTTCCTATGTAAGTAGCGCGCCTACGTATCTCAACTTGCGACATACGGGGTTCGGAGATTTCCCCCTGAGAAATTGTAAAACTGAGCGTCTAAGAGAAATCGATTAACTAATTCTATATAAAATAGCAAGTCGGTTGCTTTCCCCCACCGCCCCGCACCGCATCCCCTCTCACCCACCACGCAAAACGTACACACCTGAATCCGCCCCTGATTTTAAGCACATACATAGGATGTTGAATCTGGAACGAGGTTGTAGGGACCCGTTACTAATTTAAAAATAATCGCATTTCCGATATTAGAGAATCATTTTCGATAACGGCAATTGTATTTCCGTTATAGAAAATTGAATTTCCAATATCGGATTTGTATAGTTTATTTCCGTTATCGAAAATAGTCTTTTCCGATATCGAGAAAACTTCGATGTATATGATAGAGCATGAGGTTTGCACGTGTTCGGGGAGATATCGTCCGTACACGTGCAGGACTCATGCTCTATTGTATTTATACCACAATAACTAACATATGCTGTGTATATCCTCGGGTATTACACGATGCATAGTGTGTATTTAGGCTATTGTGGTATAAATCGTAAATACAGCATTACCGATATCGGAAATCAATTCCGTTAACGGAAATACAAATACCGATATCGGAAATACATTTCCGGTATCGGAATTACAATTGCCGATATCGGAAATACAATTACCGTTAACAGAATTGTAATTCCGATATCGGAAATTTACGAATAAACAAGAAAAGTCATAGTATACAATATATACTATGACGACGAGCGGCAATAAGAATGAAAATTGTAGAATATATTTGTTTTAAATCATTGCATTGGAATTACAGCATCATGTGTGGTTTGTTTGTGTAAAATTAATAGTAAGTTCTATTTGGTGTAGCAACGGCAGAGAACAAAATGGAAAAGCGTAATAAAGGTAGAATGCTTTTTATTTGAAACTAAACGTCCAATTTAAGTGCTTTTCTATAACCAAGAAAGTGCTATATTCGCTGTTTTTATATTAAGCAAAGACTGGAGGAGCTGGACAAAAAGAACCTTTGTTAAAACTGACAATTTGCTATAGGTGATTTCGGCTATAAATATGTATTACGGCTATATGTATTCTTTTGACTATAAATAATGTTTTAATGCACAATTATATAAAAACACACTTTGAATATGTATGAATAATTACAATTTACATACGGTAATAATATGATGACTATCAAATGTACATATTTTTAAGTTCATGCTGTACAAAAGCAACATTACTGATGTGAAAAAAAAATTGTATGTACAACTCAGTGTGTCAGGTCCCTGCCAAGACTTGAACTTGAATCTCTTTTCTCGAAAGAAAAGCGTGTTTCCTTACACTACAGAGATCGCCCAGACATCACAAAAAGAGTGTACAAAACTAAGCAAAATTAATAAAGATGTAGATCAAACAAGAGGCCAAGAGGGCCTGTGGACGCTCTACTGGCTAATATGGCTCTTATGACATCAATGAAGCGAGTGACTATCGTCTTAAAGAGGCAAAATATAGCATTTGTAACTAAATCAAAAGCCATAACTCCGTCATTACTGGTCCGATCTGGCTGTTTTTCCAAGTTGGCCAGTAGAGATAATAAAAATAAAAAATAAAAATAATAAAAAAAGAAAAAAAGAAAAAAAATCACAAATAATAATAAAAATAAAAAAGAAAAATAAAAAAAAATATTAAAAAAAAAATTAATCAAAAAAATTAAAAAAAAATATATAAAAAAATATAAAATACAAGATGTGTTCGTAAAACACAATGCCCCCCGTCAGTGCACTTATTCTACAGGTAAGGTTAAAGTTTTGTAACGGAGGTCACGGTGACCTTGAGATTTGACCTACTGACCTCAAAATGGGTGGGTCTTGTAGAAGTTGTCATGAGTAACCCGCATGTGAAGTTTGGTGATCCTAGGTGGAAGGGTTTGTGTTTTACAGGCAAGGTTAAAGTTTTGTGACGGACAGAGAGACAGACATAGACAGACCAAAAACAATATGCCCTCGATTCATCATCGATGATGTGGGGGCATAAAAAAAAATAAAAAAAAAAATAAACAAGATGTGTTCGTAAAACACAATGCCCCCGTCAGTGCACTTATTCTACAGGCAAGGTTAAAGTTTTGTAACGGAGGTCACGGTGACCTTGACCTTTGACCTACTGACCTCAAAATGGGTGGGTCTTGTAGAAGTTGTCACGGGCAACCCGCATGTGAAGTTTGGTGATCCTAGGTGGAAGGGTTATCGTTGTACAGGCAAGGTTAAAGTTTTGTAACAGAGGTCACGGTGACCTTTGACCTACTGACCTAGAAATGGGTGGGTCTTGTAGAAGTTGTCATGGGCAACCCGCATGTGAAGTTTGGTGATCCTAGATGGAAGGGTTTCTGTTTTACAGGCAAGGTTAACGTTTTGTGACAGACAGAGAGACAGACCAAAAACAATATGCCCCCGATTCATCATCGATGATGCGGGGGCATAAAAATAAAGACATTTAAAACAAGCATCTATGTACAACTGTGAGCCCCGGGGCGGGGCCAGACGTGACCCCAGGGTCACCATTTGAACAAAATTGGTAAAGGACCATAAGCTTATAGCAACAGCAAAATATTAAACCTCTGGCTCTTGCAGTTTAAGAGAAGAATTTTGTTTAAGTTTTTCCCTATACATGTCTATGTAAAACATGTGACCCTTGGGGCGGGGCCAAATGTGACCCCAGGGTCACCATTTGAACAAACTTGGTAAAGGACCATAAGCTTATAATAAATGTAAAATATTAAACCTCTGGCTCTTGCAGTTTAAGAGAAGATTTTTTTAAAAGTTTTTCCCTATACATGTCTACTATACATGTCTATGTAAAACATGTGACCCTTGGGGCGGGGCCAAATGTGACCCCAGGGTCACCATTTCAACAAACTTGGTAAAGGACCATAAGCTTATAATAAATGTAAAATATCAAAGCTCTGGCTCTTGTAGTTTCCGAGAAGAACATTTAAAAAAAAAAAATCCTATATAAGTCTATGTAAAACTGTGACCCTCGGGGCGGGGACAAATTTGACCGCAGGGTCACCATTTAAACAAACTTAGTAGAGGACCATAAGCTGATGCTACATGTAATACATGATAGCTCTGTGCCATGTGGTTCCAGAGAAAAAGATTTTTTCAGTTATTCCCTATACAAGCCTATGTAAAACTGTGAACCCCTGGGTGCGGCCAAATGTGACCCCTGGGTCACCATTTAAACTAACTAGGTAGAGGACCACAAGCTTATAGCAAATGCAAAATATTAAACCTCTGGCTCTTGCTGTTTCAGAGAAGATTGTTTAAGTTTTTCTCTATTCATGTCTATGTAAAACATGTGACCCTTGGGGCGGGGCCAAATGTGACCCGAGGGTCACCATTTGAACAAGCTTGGTAAAGGACCATAAGCTTATAGTAAATGCAAAATATCAAACCTCTGGCTTTGTAGTTTCCGAGAAGAAGATTTTTAAAAAAAAAATCCTATATAAGTCTATGTAAAACTGTGACCCCCGGGGCGGGGACAAATTTGACCCCAGGGTCACCATTTGAACAAACATGACAGCTCTGTGCCTTGTGCTTTGAGAGAAGAAGATTTTTTAAAGTTTTTTTCCTATATGTCTATATGAAAAACATGCAAAACCTCAATATACAAACTTTGGACCCCCGGGGCACGGCCATTTTTGACCCCAAGGACTTTATTTGAACAAACTTGATAGTCTAGGCGTTGGCGATCATTTTAAAAGAAAAACTGTTGATATCTGTCCAGCGGTTCTGGAGAAGATTTTTTAAGGTTTCGACTATATATGGTAATTGCAGCCTTCTTGGATGTAGCGCTGACCTAATTTTAACAAATCTAAAAAGCATTCATCTAAGGATCATCCATGTGAAGTTTAGTCAAAATTAGCCAAGCGGTTTCTGAGGAGAAGTCGTTTGAAGAAAAGTTAACGGACGACGGACGACGGACAACACACCATCCCATAAGCTCTGCTGGCCCTTGGCCAGTAGAGCTAAAAAATGTCAAACTGAAACTATCACTGAAGGTTATTTATACCCCTTCAAACGCATACCCCACGACTTCATGTATATGCACAGTTCCACTTCATACTGATGCTTCTCACAAAGTTTGGGGTATGACACAGGTCAACGTCACAGTGACCTTATTTTGGTAAGCGACACACCACTTTCCCAAGATGTATGAACATACCAAGTTTGGTATCTCTAAGTGTTATAGTATTGAAAATTTGGTCCGGACAAGCACTTTCTATGACAAGAGGTCACAGGTGAAGGTCACAACTACCTTATTTTGGTACGCGACACACCGCTATCCCAAGATGTATCCACATACCAAGTTTGCTACTCTAAGTGTTGTAGTATTCAAAATACAGTCCGGACAAGCATTTTCTATGACAGAGGTGACAGTAACCTTGTTGTCTTGCACAAGAACACGATTTTGAACAGGCCCAAATGCCATTTGATGAGGTCATTTCGGCCGGCGGCCGGTTCTTATTGAGAACCCTGGAAGAGGTCTTTTATAGGCCTCTGTTATATAAGGTAAAAAAGCCCTGAACTTGTATCTTGTGTGCGATATTCACAAAATAAGCATCGCTGTCATTCAAAATACAAATCATACCTTCACACAGACATTGATTCTGCATTCATGTTGTTGTGGGTTTGTAAAAAAGAAGAAATATTTTTTAAACGAAACAGATTTTAATGATTATTTTCTAGTACGAAAACAAGTAGGAATATTATTAATTTATTTAGTTCGCTTTTCATTCCGTACATTCAACATCCGTTAGGCCGCCTGTTTAAATGTACATTACATTGTCAGTGTATGAGGGACAAGTTTAACACGGTAATATTAGATATTGGTAGATCCTATGTAATTAAGATGTACATGATGCACCTAGTGCAGTAATTACAAAAGGATAGGCAGATAAAAAAATGCATTAGGTCGAACACTTTTTTCTACTTAGACTACATCAAATAAAAAAAGAAATATGCATTAGGAAGTTTTTTCCTATTTTCACTTTCGTTATAGACAGCATGTAGATAAATCAGCAAGCTCATTTTTCTGTGTTGGAAATTGTTAGCATGGTTTATGCCTAAATTTGACTGGTAGGTTCGTTTTTCTGTTAATAACTTTTTGAGATGTCAATTCTTCGAATAATTATCGAAAATTAGCCAAGGTCGAAGCAGATCTTGGATATATAATGGCAAACATGTTTCAAAACAAAAACACACCATTCCGTCATTGATCTCGGATTCATTCAGAACAAACACGGCATTTTGAAATAAAAGCATAAGCATTACGACATGCGTCTATAGTCTCTTTGCCCATCAAACAATGCCGTCAATTTGCCATAATCGTTTAATTGCCCTACTTGTTTACAAATTGGTTCGATCGACTCGCCATTGTTTCACTTTAACATGTGGTAGTGAACGAGAGTTGTTTTATTGGCTGATAAAAATACATTGGTTATTTGATTGGATAATACAGTACTAGGTCAAGTATTGCGTATTTTTAATTATTGAAGAAAAGATTACCTTGGGTCAATACGACGCACCGACCGAAATACAAAGAGACAACACCATTTCAGTAACTGATTTACACATTGATGTGTATTTCACACTAATCTGGTGCGTGACTTACTTCCTGCATAGAGGGGCTCGTTACGGGTGTATATTTCACATAGTATACAAATTATAAACACTGCTCGTCTTTATTTGAAGATTGGCACCCCAAACCTCCCTCGGCCAATCAAATTCTGATAAACTGTCAAGTGGGAGGGATTAAACAATCACGAACAACACAGGTGAGTTTTACGACACATCAGTAATGCTCTCGGCGAAAGCAACGGGTGGTTAATTCCTACACAATTATCGGCAAACTACACAGTGAAGGCAAATTTCCCTCGATTTTTTATCTAATGCTGAAACGTCCTTCGGGCAAGTGACGGACAGCCAGATTTACGAAGGTCACCCAAAATCCACTTGTACGGGCGTCGGGCAGCCATATTTCCGGAGCCCTGGTACTGATTGTTCCCACCAAGGTTCTTTGAAATCCGGCAAGAACTTCATTAGCACCTATGCATTATTTTGTAACCTCAACACATGATTATAGTTTGCAAGAATGGTTTTATAGTGGAATTTGGCGCTCGCGTTACTTTAACATGGCTAAAACTCATTCAACCAGTATACAGTTAGCTTGATAGTGATAATCCAGTTTCCCACCAAAACAACCACAGTACTCCAAACATATAGTTTTACATTGATTAGAAGCAGAAACCAGACAGAATGTATGTTTAAATCTAGAATCTATGTAATTTTTTATGTGACCAGTCCAACTTGTCTGCCATTTACACTTTCAGCAGGCCACATCTATTATTTCTCTAATTCTAATACACCCGCACTATATAGCCTAGTTTAAAATATCTCGTTATATTGATGATATATCACTGTAAATTGTGCAACGTTAGGAGAATAAGCATTGCGCATTGCGCATTGTAACGTATGCAACGTTAGGAGAGCAAGGAAAGCAATGCGAAAGATTTCAGATGTGTGTGTTATTTTCACATTTTAGGGGTATTAGAATAGAAATAGAACATCGTTTACGGTGAATTATCTATAATATATCATGGTTTGTCGTTCAATTGTAAACAATAATTTCACTCGCTCTTCGGGCTCGTGAAATTATTGTTTTATAATATATCATGGTTTGTCGCTCAATTGTAAACAATAATTTCACTCGCTCTTCGGGCTCGTGAAATTATTGTTTAAAATTGAACTCCAAACCACGATATATTAAACGATAATTCACAGTAAACGATGTTCTATTTCTTAAATAAAAACATTCTAGACCATTCTTATAACAACATAGCGTCACACTATCAGCTGATATAAAGCATAAAAAAACAGTTCTGCATCTAGTTTCATCGCATAGGCACATAATTGAATTGAATTGGATTTTATAGTCGCACCAACAGCTAAGGTCATATGGCGACTTAACAGCTTCCACTAGTGGAGGAAGACCCCAGGTGCCCCTTCGGGCAATTTTCATGCACGGGCAGGCACCTGGGTAGAACCGCCGACGTTCCGCAAGCCAGCTGGATAGCTTCCTCACATAAAGATTCCTAGGCCCCTGAGGGATCGAACCTACAGCGGTGAGGGGCAAGTGATTGCAAGTCAGAGACTCTAACCACTGGCCACGGACGCCCCACGCATAGGCACATAAACTAGACTTTAACACATAGTAAAATGATAAACTTTCGCATATAACTTACAATAAATGCGTTATACTACGACGACACACTGCGTTGAATTGCTGAAAAAAAACAACCTGGCACCTATCACAGATACCAGTTTTAAAAAAAAAAAGTCTTATATTATATTAAATACTATTCTATTAAATACTATTCTATTAAACAGTATTTAATAGAATATAAGAGTTTTTTTGTTTTTTTTTAAACCGGTATCTGTGGCACATATGCACAAAATATGGCGGGAAAATTACCTTCCAGGTTTTACTTTACTCACCAAATACAAACAACGCAAAACAGAAACGTCACTGTCATGTTTGTAAACGTACTGCCGTCTCATTTCTAACCATGCAGATTGTACAACAAATCAGTTTTGTCAACACGCACAGTAAAACTTGTTTTAACTAGTATATAGGTCATGCTCTGCAATCACAAAACAATAACAAACAATTCATCAACTCAAATGCAAATGTCTGCTAGCCTATCTTCAACTTGACACGTCCGGCAAAAGACACTGTACATTTGATGCAAATTAAAACACATGTTCTACTTACGATTAGTTGTATATATGCGAAAACCCAAAATGTCAACATCTCTCTTTGAATTTTCAATCAAAATGGCCGCACGCATCAGCAACAAAAAAAAAATAAAGAGTCTATGACGTCACGCTCTTCCAGTATTCCATTATTTTCATGAAACACCTCCCGATTTTTTGCGTTTTCCCCAGTGAGGTCTAAATGACCTTTCCGCACATTATAACAAACTCATACCCTTATTAAAAACTTTCTTGGAATTTTATTAGAACAAAACATGTTTCATATTGATTCCAAAGCGTATACATAAAATGGAATTCACAAATGACTATCTCCATACACGAGGGGTACAGCAAATTTACGCTTCATTGGTCACTATATACGCCATATGGAATTGCCAATTGGGTCAAACCCCATCACAGTAATAGAGCGTTCTAATGGTTTCCATACACAGTAATAGTTAACTGAATTTCCATATTCATGAATAATAACGCTCTATGAAAACACTTTGGCTTGCCATAGTCGTCGTCGTTTGTTGTTATTTCAATCACTTTAGTACTTTCATTTTACATTTGATCTTTATTTAACGTTGTCAGAATACTAGACATATCGGACTAGAAACAGCAGTGTTACGACCCTTGACTTATTTAAAAATGCTATATTTTTCTTTGCAAACACACTATCAGCTTCATTCGTTAATGGATCTTTAACAGACCCGACCCGATGGTAGGAAGGATGAATATTCGGTTTAAAAACCAGTTATATCGGACTACGAGTAGTGGCCCCCGAGTTGTGGCTCTTGGTTTATTGAAACATGCTATATTATGCTTTGTTAAACATCTACTTCATGTTTCATCTGAACTTTACAACACTTGGTCAGCGTGTTTATACCTATAAAAGGTTGAAGAGTTTCGATAAACAGCCAAATTTTAGCAGCAATAGCAGAGTTGCGGCCCTTGATTGAACGAAAGTAATTTTGGTTAATCCGTCTTTATTCATCCAATATGCTTCAGTGTCTACACTTTTATTATCAATATAAAGCTTGGACACGATTACTCTCACACCGCACTCATTCCACCATTCCTCGTGTTCTTTTTGTTTGTTTTATTCTCGGATGTTATCGGTCATAGAAGAAAGCATTGACAACTTAAAAACAAATATGGCCACTTCGGACTAGAAATAACAGAGTTATGGCCCTAAAATGTTGGCCTTTTCTGGCTCACACACCATCCCCTCACCCTCCGCCAATTGTTTATTCCTTCAATATTTATAATAAGTAGTTGTTATGTTTGTTTGCTTTAATGATGTTTTACGTCATTTCTTTTTAACACATGTTAGGCTATATATGGCGGTCGATTTTTTTGCGGTAGAGAAAGACCACCACATATTTCTTGGGTAGAACCAGTAGTGTACCTCCGCAATACGGAACAATTGTACCTCGATAGCAGAAGAAAGCGTTGATAAATCATTCACTTACCATATCGGACTAAAAACAGCAGAGATATGGATGGCTCTTGAATGATGCTTATTTAAAAATACTTTGCTTTGTTAACACTTTAGCTCCTTCATTTTAGCTCGACTTTTATAAATCGAAAGCTTGAACAAGTTCAATAACCAACCATTTTGGAGCTGAAAATGCAACATTGTGGCCATTGATTGGAAATTGTTTTACTTCAATTTATTAACACTCTAGGTCCTTCATTTTTCATACGATCTTTATAAAACTTGTTCAGAATTTTAATTTTACTTAAAAGCTCGAAAAGTTTGTTTTCACTCGTTTTTTTACCATATTTGTCAAAATATGGTTATTAAATCCGTTTGGACACCATACAACCTTAAACCAGAAGAGGGTTAAACCAACGATGCAGGCCCTTTGTTGGCTCATTATGGACATACTGTGTAGTCGGAAGTGTGTGATCTGAACATGTTCCACTTTTTATCAATTAGTTATAAAGTAAATACGCTTGAGATTCATAAAATACTTCTTTTTTGAATTTACAAAATGTCAATGTTTCCTCTGTTTTCAATCGATTATTCCATTGTTTAACCGTATCAAAACTGGTGATGAGGAGTAACGTAATGTGATACCTCAATGACGAATTTGCAATTTCATGACACTGAAAACGGTGGATATCAACAATGTATAATACATAAAGTGCATATCAACAATGGTTAATACATCAAGTGCATATCAACAATGTTGAATAAATCAAGTGCATATCAACAATGTTGAATACATCAAGTGCATATGAACAATCAACAATGTTGAATACATCAAGTGCATATCAACAATGTTTAATACATCAAGTGCATATCAACAATGTTGAATACATCAAGTGCATATCAACAATATTTAATACATCAAGTGCATATCAACAATGTAGAATACATTAAGTGCATATCAATAATCAACAATGTTAAATAAATCAAGTGCATATCAACAATGTTTAATACATCAAGTGCATATCAACAATGTTTAATACATCAAGTGCATATCAACAATGTTGAATACATCAAGTGCATATCAACAATATTTAATACATCAAGTGCATATCAACAATATTTAATACATCAAGTGCATATCAACAATGTAGAATACATCAAGTGCATATCAATAATCAACAATGTTGAATACATCAAGTGCATATCAGCAATGTTTAATACATCAAGTGCATATCAACAATGGTTAATACATCAAGTGCATATCAACAATGTTTAATACATCAAGTGCATTATCAACAATGGTTAATAAATCAAGTGCATATCAACAATGTTTAATACATCAAGTACATAGCAGCACTGTTTAATACATAAAGTGCATATCAACAGTGTTTAATACATCAAGTGCATATCAACAATTTTTAATACATCAAGTGCATATCAACAATGTAGAATACATCAAGTGCATATCAATAATCAACAATGTTGAATACATCAAGTGCATATCAGCAATGTTTAATACATCAAGTGCATATCAACAATGGTTAATACATCAAGTGCATTATCAACAATGGTTAATAAATCAAGTGCATATCAACAATGTTTAATACATCAAGTGCATATCAACAATGTTTAATACATCAAGTGCATATCAACAATGTTTAATACATCAAGTGCATTATCAACAATGGTTAATACATCAAGTGCATATCAACAATGTTGAATACATCAAGTGCATATCAACAATGTTTAATACATCAAGTGCATATCAACAATGTTTAATATATAATGTGCATATCAACAGTGTTGAATACATCAAGTGCATATGAACAATGTTTAATACATCAAGTGTATTATCAACAATGGTTAATACATCAAGTGCATATCAACAATGTTGAATACATCAAGTGCATATCAACAATGTTGAATACATCAAGTGCATATCAACAATGGTTAATACATCAAGTACATAGCAGCACTGTTTAATACATGAAGTGCATATCAACAGTGTATAATACATAAAGTGCATATCAACAGTGTATAATACATCAAGTGCATATCAACAATGTTTAATAAATCAAGTGCATATCAACAATGTTGAATACATCAAGTGCATATCAACAATGGTTAATACATCAAGTACATAGCAGCACTGTTTAATACATAAAATGCATATCAACAGTGTATAATACATAAAGTGCATATCAACAATGTTTAATACATAAAGTGCATATCAACAGTGTATAATACATCAAGTGCATATCAACAATGTTTAATACATAAAGTGCATATCAACAGTGTATAATACATAAAGTGCATATCAACAATGTTCAATAAATCAAGTGCATATCAACAATGTTGAATACATCAAGTGCATATCCACAATCAACAATGATGAATACATCAAGTGCATTATCAACAATGTTTAATAAATCAAGTGCATATCAACAATGTTGAATACATCAAGTGCATATCAACAATGTTTAATGCATCAAGTGCCTTATCAACAATCAACAATGTTGAATACATCAAGTGCATATCAACAATGTTTAATACATCAAGTGCATTATCAACAATCAACAATGTTGAATACATCAAGTGGATGTCAACAATGTTTAATACATCAAGTGCATTATCAACAATGTTTGATAAATCAAGTGCATATCAACAATGTTGAATACATCAAGTGCATATCAACAATGAATCGGAATTGCATTTGTGAAAGTATATTTAAAACGTGGGGATAACGATCCTGGACTTTAAAATAATTTTAAAGTGTGTGTGTGTGTGTGTGTGTGTGTGTGAGAGAGATAAAATCATGTATTTTATGGTACAGTTATTTCACACTGAATGTGTCATTTTTGATAATTTCTAAACCCAACACACAATTACATGGTGATGTTTGTTCTGTCGATATGATTGGTTATAGCATATACGATTTCGTTTTTCATTGGTTGGGACCATTTAGAGGCAACGTCATTGTCAATCAAGGCTTATAATTCAAAGAAGTTTTCAGTTTTCACTTGCTGCTCTTTCAAAATCCGAACAGGAGATTGGTGTACCACAGGGCAGTATTCGCTGTGTGGCCCTTTTTAAAATAAAAATTAACTGTGTAGTTAAATGCATTAATCCTGGTGTGGATTGTTCTCTATATGTTGACGACTTTGTCATACTTCATCGTGCAAAAAACATGAACACTACTGAGAGACAACTACAACAATGTCGCAATAAACTTCAGACATGGTCTGATGAAAATGGTTTTAAATTTTCTAAATCTAAAACTAATTATATGCATTTTGGTCAACTACGTTATAATCAGGAAGACCCTCGTCTCACACTAAAGCTCCACCAATAACAGTAATGGATGAGACGGAATGTCTTGGTCTTATTTGTGATTGTAAAATATTCGTCAAGAGAGCTAATAATAGATTTTTGAAAAACGAGTTTGTAGCGACTACTTCTTGAAAACTATAAGTGATATTGATATGGAACTTTTTCTAAAATGATCAGCATGACATGATGTTGGTCCTTGTCGAAAATCATTTTGATTCGTTATTAAGCATGGCTGCCAGTGGCCATCTTTGTTTACATAGAGTTATATATAAAAATCTACTCTGAAATTACTTGACAGATTTTCATGAAACTTCACAGGAATGCTGATATAGCTATCAAAACCTATCATAGAGCTTCAAGGTCATTTACCTCTTGTTTTGTTAGGTGAAAATGAAAGTTTACCATAACGATTTGTAACTTTTCAATTCATATAATATAATAAAATGTATACAGTGGTGTATGATACGTTAAACAATGAATGAATGAATTAATGAATGAATGAACGAACGAACGAATGAACGTACGAACGAACGAACGAACGAACGAATGATCGAACAATAAACAAACAAATGAATAAATGAATGAATGATCGAATGAATGAATATATGAACGAACGAACGAACGAACGAACGAACAACGAACGAACGAACGAACGAACGATCGAACGAATAAATAGAACACATTTCAATATTGTATGTTTCTATAAAACACCCGTGACTCCTGAAGTAGCCCACATATGATCTCAGGTTCACAATTTAACGCGCTATATATAAAATCTATGTGCCATGTGCTTTCAGAAAATATATTTTGTAAGGACTCTTTTCATACATAAGTCCAAGGAAACATGTGAAATCTCTAAACATGGGACTCTGTATGAAAAAGCTTGATGTTCCAGTACCTAGGAATCTTTTCTGAACAAACACGGTCGAAATCTGTACAGCAGTTATTGAGAAAAAGCTGTTTTAAGATATAATCTATTTTTAGTAATGGCGGCCACCTTGGATGTCGCACTGACCTTATTTTAACAAACTTGAAAAACATTGATATCTGGATCACCCGTGTGAAGTTTGGTCAATATCGACAAAACCGTCTCTGAGAAAAAGCCGTTTAAAGTAAACAAAAAATTACCTCGTCTTGCTAGACAAATGGCGGAGAGATGGCAGATGAACGGACGGACAGTCGGACGCCCAAATAAGAGTGATCACTATATACTAGTCCATCTCCAAGCTTTTCTCTAAGCCTTTGGTTCATGTGTGATAATAAGGACGGATGGATGACGGAAAGAGAATTATCAATATATATAACCTCACCTATGAACCTTTGGGTCATGTTAGATTATTACCGAACACAATAATAATGCTTTTTAAAAATTGCATGTCATTTTTTATTTAATTATTGTGAAAAAGGGTCATGACATTTTACCTCAATTTATCCCGATTACATCCAAAATCAGTGCTGAACACAGGTAACACGATAAATGCGGGAGAATACCCTTTCGAGTGATAACTATATCTTGCCTGCTCGCAATATTTTGAACTCGACTCAAAATTCATGGATTGGCTACAGACAGCAAATGAGCGGACGGACGACGGATTGTCGGAGAAAGGACGACGAACGAAGAATTATCAGCGTACATTAGCTTACCTCTGAGCCTTTTACTTATTTTAACTTAAGAAACTTCATGCATAAACAAAATAATAATGGTTTCAAAAAATGTACATTAAATTATTTTAATTAAATATTCTGGAAAAGGGTCATTACCTTTGATTTCAAGTTATTCCTGTCACATACAAAATCAGGGCAGAACACGGGTACCACGACAAAGGTAAGATGATACCTGGCTCTATGCTCCTCGCAAAATGTTGAACTCGACTCACAATGCATTGAGTGGCTACCTAGATGTTCTTCCGGACAGACGGCGGATGGGCGGATGGACGGTGGGTGGGCGGACGGACGGACGAAGATTCATCACTGTATATCAGCTCACCACCAAGCCTTTCACATATGTTAGCTTATGAACGAAGTATTGTTCGCGCATAAGCAAAATAATAATGGCTTTTAAAAATGTTCGACTTAATTTTTCAATTAAATATTTTGAAAAAGAGTCATGACCTTTGACCTCAATTTCAGTGCAGATCACTGATACCATGACAAAGGCAAGATATTACCCGAGTGATACCTGTCTCTTTGCTCCTCGCAAAATGTTGAACTCGACTCGCTATTCATTGAGTGGCTACTAGACGTTCTCCCGGACAGACGGCGGAAGGGCGGATGTACGGCGGTTGGGCGGACGGACGGACAACGGACGAAGACTTATCACCGTATATCAGCTCATACCTGAGCCTTTTACTTGTGTTAGCGTATTACCGAAATATACTTCGTGCATAAACAAAATAATAATGGCTTTCGAAAATGTACATTCAATTTTACGAATAAACATTCTGAAAAGGGGTCATGACCTTTGACCTCAATTTACTCCTGTAATATACAACATCAGGGCAGAACAATAGTACTACGACAACGGTAAGATATTACCCCTTCGAGTGATACCTGGCTCTATGCTCCACGCCAAATGTTGAACTCGACTCACAATGCATTGAGAGGCTACTAGACGTTCTTCCGGACAGACGGCGGATTTGCGGATGGACGGTGGATGGGCGGACGGACGGACGACGGACGAAGACTTATCACCGTATATTAGCTCACCTCTGGGCCGTTTACTTATGTTAGCTTATGACCGAAATATGATTGATGCATAAACAAAATAATAATTGCTTTCAAAAATGTACATTCAATTTTTGAATTAAATATTCAAAAAAAAGGTCATGACATTTGACCTCAATTTATCCCTGTCACGTACAAAATCAGGGCTTAACAAGGGTACCACGACACAGACACTAACGTCAGTCCGCTCATTTGCTGTCTGTCCGGACAAACGTAATAGCCAATCCATTACTCGTTCGAGTGATACCTGTCACAATGCTCCTGCAAAATGTTGAACTCGACTCAACAATTGGCGAGTGGCCATGAAAACATTATAAAATCATATTTGATCTAATTATATTATATATGCGTTATTGTGTTAAAGAAAAAATTATTACTGAAAACGTTGTCCTCAGTATATGTTAGCAAAAAATGGTAGAATATTGTTAAAAGCAACATGCGCTTCTTACGGTATTACTAAACCACAGTTTGTTAAAAGTACACAAGGAGGAAGCATTGATATTCATAAAGCTTTACTTCCTTCGCTACCTAAAAAGGGGTTAACACTTCCTGGTTATACATATTGCGGTCCGGGTAACCGACTTGATAGCGGGGAACCAGCAAATGAATTAGATGCTATTTGCAAAGAGCATGGTTTCTGTTATGAGGAAAGTCCTAGTAATAAATCAATGTGTGAAAAAATCATTTTTATACATGCTGTTAACTCTTGTTGTACTATATGGTTTGAATTGATAAATAGTAAAAGGATATATGTAATGGAGAAGTATATTTTTCTTATAAATATATATAATAAAGCCCAAAACATGAGACATGCGTAAGAAAGCAAAGACACTACTTCGTCCTCGAAGCTGTCGTACCAGTAGCTTAATTGCATCTCTCGAAGCGCGTAACCATGTGAATGCGATAAATATAGACTCAACTTGTTATCCAAGAAATAACCGAATTGTTATTTGAATAGAATGTTGATATATAAATCATATAATAGTAAAATTTCACATACTTAAGGTCCAATTATTGACCAGCACTAAAACTATATTTACAAACGAATCCAGACCTAGGCTGTGGTACGACCTATACTTACGAAATAATTAACGTTATAATAAAAATATAAATATGTTTACATGACACAGGAATACAGTAGAAACGCTATTGTACACTTCTACCAGTATATAATTTTATCATGTCTAAAATAAAAATACTTCTCTTTTAAAACAGGATGTTGTGCAGGTGTTTATACTGTGTCTTCTATACTACGTCTGATGATAAGTATGTTATATGTAAAGAACTTCCACTATATGGCAGCACTATATATCAGCCAAGCAGTACAATTCGAACAGGTTTTTATATTAAGTTCCTGTGTAATTAGTATGTCGGTCAATATTTACTATATTAAATATTTACAATTCAATGGTGCATTATTGATTGGTCTATGATTATAGGAGTTTATGTTAATCAACCTGTAATACATTGATAGGCCTAATTGTTTTATGAAAATTAGCTCTTGTTTAAATAGTTTGCAGTGCAGCATTAACTAAATTACATACATATCAGCTCTTGTTTAAATAGCCTGTGGAAAAAATTGACTAATCAATAATATAAATGTTATATAGGCATAAATGTCATTTACTATTTTATACTACATGTATACTATGAACACATGAATATTAACAGCTGTTGATTTTAACTAGCTCTGTGCTTGTGTATTCAATGGTATTGAATTTACTGTTATCAGTTTTTTATACAGTATTTCATAGGTTTTAGCTCTTGTTTAAATAGTTTGCAGTGCAGCATTAACTAAATTACATACATATGAGCTCTTGTTTAAATAGCCTGTGGAAAAAATTGACTAATCAATAATATAAATGTTATATAGGCGTAAATGTCATTTACTATTTTATACTACATGTATACTATGAACACATGAATATTAACTGTTGTCGATTTTAACTAGCTCTGTGCTTGTTATCAGTTTTTTATACAGTATTTCATAGGTTGTAATTTTTGGTAAACATACAAACTAATACATCTATGGTATTTTTCATTTTTCTGTTATAAACGCACCGTCTGCAGATAAGATATAGCATTGATTAATGGAAGACAGCATGGAACATAGCTATCTGACTGGACTGTAATCACCAAGACAAAGTTGGTATGGTACTTACAAATTATCTACATTAGATGGAGGTAACAGAAAACAAAATAAATTAAATAATCCTTTAGACTCCTTGGTTTTCGTTTCGTCAAGGACTAAAACAAAGGATATACATGTATATATATATATTACCAAGCATTCAATCTCTCATGTAAGGTACAAACGAACCACAAGAATTATGTTAAGTAAACTTTTGACATAACACCCTTCTTAAACATTTTTTTTTTAAGAAGGGATATTTAACTGCTAAAGTGTGCTGATTAAATATAAAAGAACAAAGTTTAGACAACAAATTACAAAGATACATGAGATAAATGTTCTTATCATAATTATAAGCATGATAATAGTTACACTTACTTTATTTTTTTAGAAAATATGTAAGTAATGTGCATATCTTCTCTTTTAATAGACAAATGGGTATACAGTCCAGTCGGGTGTTAGTGTTCTCTGGTGTGTCATAGATAGGCAGTGGTGCAGGTACTACTAATAGACAGTTACAAGTTTAATATTGTTACTTGCACAAAAGCCAAAAAGCAGAACAGTCTATACTTATATTCGTATTAAATACATGCTTATTCACAATTAAAATGTCCAGGAAATACAGCATTAGTGACAAAAAGTATTTGTCATGTTATATTATTTTTGTATGTACAGAAAATGTGTAGTTCGGGAAAAAAAATTAGTGTGTGAGAGATCACTTTTTGGCCCTTTTTCCTTCTGTATATATGTTTCCTTGTGTATTTTTTTTTCTTTTCTTTTGTAACTTGTTTTTTTCTTCTTAAAATAAGCACTTTCTTGGCTTATTTTTGTCTGGACATGCTTTTTTTGAGTTGCTATGATGGAAACTGGAAGGCTAAACATGATATGAAGATAGTGTTTATATCAAAATGGTTCAGAATATTTTCATAAATATCAGGACAGCCAGTGTTCCTACAAAATATAAGGATTCGCATATAAAGTTTAATTATGGATGATCGGGTAACATTTGCATCTATGAATGTCCAAGGTCTAAGTGATAAAAAAAAAGGACTGATACCCTGCATAACCTTAAAAGTAAGAAATATTCTATCTATTTCCTACAAGACACCCATTTTACTGAAAGAGATGACAAATATATACGTTCAGAATGGGGATATGAATGTTTTTTTAATACTTTTTCAAGCCAGTCTAGAGGTGTGGCAATTCTTTTTAATAATACTTTTGAATATAAATTACATTCTAAATTTTCTGGTAACGATGGAAATAAGATAATACTAGATATAACTATTTTTGAAAAAAGAATGAGATTGATAAATATATACGGACCAAATAAAGACGACCCTAACTTTTATAAGGAAATACATAATGACATTTCAAATACAGACTGCCTTACCATAATAGCAGGAGATTTTAATTTGGTTTTAAATCCAGATAAAGATTGCCACGATTATGTTAATATTAATAACCCAAAAGCAAGGGATGAAGTTTTAAATATTATAAGTGAATTCAACTTAATAGATTGTTGGCGGGATCAACATTTGGAAAATAGACAATTTACCTGGTTAAAAAAAAACTCAAATAAAAAAGCACGCCTAGATTATTTTTTAATTTCGGACAAACTAATTACTGATATTGACGAAACAAATATTTTACCAGGATATAGAACAGATCATAGTCTGGTTATATTATCATTTGAATTTGGTAAATTTGTTAAAGGACGTTCTTATTGGAAAATGAATAACTCTCTTTTAAAAGATGAAAAATATGTACATGAAATTAAAGAAACTATAAAAAAGACTAAACAGCAATATGTAAAAGATCCTAATATAAGTTGTGTTTCCGATAAAGATCTTATCTTAAATATAAATGATCAACTCTTCTTTGATGTACTGTTAATGGAAATAAGAGGCAAAACTATAGCATATTCTTCGCATGTAAAAAAAACAGAAGATAAACGTGAGCAAAATCTTATAGCAGATATAGATACATTAGAGAAAGATATCAATATTAATCATTCATTACTTGAAAGTAAAAGAAAAGAACTTTATGAGATAAGAGAAAAAAAGATGGAGGGTATTAAAATAAGATCAAGAGCAAAGTGGATTCAAGAGGGAGAGAAAATGTCAAAGTATTTTTGTAATCTAGAAAATAAGAATTTTACTTCAAAGTGTATGTCAAGTCTAATGTCTAAAGGCAATACTATTATTAAATCTCAGCACGGTATTATAAATGAAACAAAGATTTTTTATAAAAAACTATATTCTCATCATCCGACTGAGGCAGTTGACCTAAATGATTTATTTTCAAACTGTAAAATCCCTAAGTTAGATGATAACACTAAGCAAATACTTGAATCAGATATTACATATGAGGAGATACTTCAAAGTTTGAAACAAATGTCAAATGACAAGAGCCCAGGAAATTCTGGTTTTACAGTAGAGTTCTACAAATTTTTCTGGTCAGATATCGGTCAATTTGTTCTACGGTCAATTAATTACGGTTTTATTACTGGGCAGTTATCAATTTTACAAAAACAGGGTGTAATTACATGCATTCCAAAAGGAGACAAAGATAAATTATATCTAAAGAACTGGCGTCCAATATCTCTTTTAAATGTGTCTTATAAGTTAGCATCTGCATGTATAGCTAGAAGACTAAAACTAGTTTTACAATCATTAATTCATAAAGATCCAACTGGCTTCTTAGCTGGGCGATATATAGGAGAAAATACCAGACTGGTATATGATATTATGTTTTATGCTGAAAAATACAGTCTACCTGGACTGCTCCTTTTGATCGACTTTGAAAAAGCTTTTGATTCACTTGCTTGGGACTTTATTTTTGAAGTACTAGATTCCTATAAATTTGGTCCAATTTTTAAAAGATGGATAAAAGTATTTTACACCAATATTGAATCATGTGTTATAGTAAATGGCCACCTCTCAGACTGGTTTTCTATACATCGAGGCTGTCGTCAGGGCGATCCACTCTCTCCATATATATTCATTCTGTGTTCAGAAATACTGGCTGTCTTGATAAGGAATAATATAAATATAAAAGGTTTAAGAATAGGTTCCAAAGAACATATACTTTCGCAATATGCAGATGACACTACATTAATACTGGATGGTTCAGAAAAATCTCTAAGACACGCTCTTAAAACTTTAACATTTTATGCAAGAGTCTCCGGCCTTCATATGAACTTAGATAAAACTAAGGTTATTTGGATAGGCTGTAGAAAAAGATGTAATGTGAAAATTTGCAGAGAATATGAACTATGTTGGGAACATGACTCCTTCACTCTTTTAGGAATTAAATTCTCTGTAGACCTAGACACAATATGTACTATTAATTATAAAAGCAAAATTGAAGATATAAAGAAACTCTTGAGTAGCTGGTCAAAAAGGATCCTCTCACCAATAGGTAAAATCACCGTAATAAAGAGTCTAGCCACTTCAAAAATAAATCATTTAATTTCATCAATACCTAACCCCCATCAAAGTGTAATAAATGAACGAAAATCATTATTTTTCAACTTTTTGTGGGGTGGTAAAAAAGATAAAGTCAAACGTCAAGTTATATATCAAGATAAAAAGCGAGGTGGTTTAAGAATGATTGATATTGACTGCTTTTTTAAGTCTTTAAAAATCACCTGGATAAGACGTCTTTTGAAAAGCGAAAATAACTACTTAAGCATTGTTCAAGACATGAACCCATGGATAAAAGATTTTACATTATTTGGCATAGACTATATAAATAACAATTTAAAAACATTGGATAACCCTTTCTGGAAAGATGTATTTGAAAGTTATAAATATTATTTGCATAATTGTTCACCAACCTCATGGCATCAGTTTCATGGGGTTCCGTTATGGTACAACGAAGATTTAAAGGTCGGAGGCTCATCTATTTTTTTGCACCATTGGTTCTCGAAAGGCATTTTTTTCATCAATGACTTGCTTGATATAAGCGGTAAATTTGTATCATTTAAAGTCTTTAAAGAAACCTATGAATTAAAAACAAATTTTCTAGAATATGAAGGTGTTGTAGCATCAATTAAAAGGCTGCTATGTTCATACAAGTTCTCACTTTTTCCTTGCAAAGGTACAAATCCTATAATCCCGTTCCATCTATCAAACATTTTAAAAGATATTAAAGGTAGCAGATCAATTTATGATGCCATTCTTATAAAAAATATAACCCCATCAGCGATAATAAAATGGAATGAAGAATTTAATAATAAATACCTAAATTGGAATAACATTTTTGCTGCAACATTTAAAATAAATCAGGATGTAAAACTCCAATGGTTCCAGTATAGGATAAACCATAGGATTCTAGGTACCAATTATTTACTAAAAAAAATGAACATTTCTCATTCTGATAAATGTACTCTTTGTAATAAAGCGGTAGAAACAATTAAACATCTATTTTATGACTGTGAGGTTTCAAAGTTATTTTGGTCAGACTTATCTACTTTAATTAACAGCACATGTACTAGCATAGTGACTAACTGGTCAGACTCAGATATTATATTAGGAAATACTAAATTTGATAATATCCTTAATAAAATTCTAATATTAGGAAAATACCATATATTTTTTCAAAAACAAAATAATTCTGCACCATCCTGCCTCAACTTTATTTACTATTTAAAATCAGTTTATAAAACTGAAAAACTCATTGCTTATACAAACTCAAAAGATATATACTTTCATAAAATATGGAACCGATATGAAAATATTGTCGCCGAACCATAACTACTATTTGCTACTATAGCAATTGCTATAAATTGCTATAAATATCATAAACTACATCTACTGTTTACCCTTCCGTATTCTATTTTATTTGTCCAAATGTCAAGTTACTCAACTTTATAGATATGTGTCTTCTTTCGAGTATGAAACATGTCATCTTTTTCTGCCAAAAACCTTTTTCTAAATTTTTTCATAACTTATGGAACACGTTTATGTAACAAGAGGTATGACAAGCATTTGCAGTTTTAAAACTAGTCATTCTTCGATCGCTTTATTTGATAAGTCGATGCTTGTTATTACCCCTTGGTAATCTACATCATGATGTAAAGTTTAGCATACAATTGTAATACAAGTAAAATATGTACATATCTCATGCCAATATGCTTTAAACCATACATAACCATAGTCATATATTATTCAATACATTTGTAAAAACTTTGTATTTATTACTAGGTCATGAATGGGAGATAAATTTGTAATGCAAGAACTACAGATAAACTGAGTATTTAAATATTTAACTGGCATTCGCCCTGCAAATTTTATTTTATGAAGCTTGCTCAGACTGCCACTCTACCCTCATTCTAAATCCGATGGAACAAATACTAATTACAGACAAAAGATGGTAATAGTTCTATTATGAACAAGACAATGTCTTACAAGTTATCTCCCCTTACAAAAGATAAAAAAGAACACATTGTCTTTAAACTAAATAGAACTAACAATGAAAGGTTATTATATTTAAGATATGGTATACAACTATCAATTGATATTTAACAATCACAATGTTTTTGTAATTAAAGATCACCCACTCATGACCTCAAGAATAGATAAAAAAGAAAAAATCCCCAATTAATAACTTTTCTACACATTATATATGATTTTTTTTTTCACTGTAATATATTGTATATAATTGTATGCATAATATATTGTAAGGTGCACAGAGGGATGGTCCTCCCCGACCCTCGTGCACCTATGACGGGGAGAATAAACGGACCACCACTTTGGTGATCGAAATTAAAAAAAAAAAAAAAATCAATGTGCGATAAAAACATACTGGTTTAAAAACTAGTAAAAGAAATATAAAAAGATCGGA
This sequence comes from Cyrtodaria siliqua, assembly GCA_037043455.1. Taxonomy (NCBI): domain Eukaryota; kingdom Metazoa; phylum Mollusca; class Bivalvia; order Adapedonta; family Hiatellidae; genus Cyrtodaria; species Cyrtodaria siliqua. The sequence goes on along the minus strand of JAWPHD010010176.1, from coordinate 71,277 downwards.
CAGGGAAAGTAGCATTCAAGGAGGACAGTCAACCATAAAACACAGAAACAAACACGCAAACAGACAAACAAGAAGGCAAAAGCAATAATAAATGCAAACGACATCACAAACACAAAAAGGGTTGACAATAGGGCTACCGCCTGTTGTTGTTGTTAATTCTAAGGTTTAAAGACCGTCCGCCAACAAAAACGCCAGGAGAACCCTGGCGCTATGGGCACAATAGAGTCTGGTCTGTTCTAGGTGAGTGTGTTGGTTGATCTGGTGCTGCTGTGTTGCTGTGTCGTCGTTTCTCTTGTAGGTATGTAGGTAGATGTCGCTGCTGCTCTGTGTAGTTGTCGCTGTGGCGGTGAAGTGGTGGTCTGGTGGTCGAGGTGGCCTGCATCCGCTACGGTGGTTGAGCTACATCCGCTAGTGTGTTTTCCTACAGCCGCTAGTGGTCGGAGGTCCTTGTGTCCGGGGCCACACCCGTCACATATGGCCCCTGCGCTGCAAACATCATCTGGATAGCTGTGTTGATGATACCCCCTCTTCAGCTGGTTGAATACGGTCGAATGTAGGCCTCGGCGTCGATCCCTAACTATTACTAACGCCTTGGAACGGTCAGTGGCAAAGTAGGCCACTGGGGGTTTAAACCGGTTCTAGGGTGCACCAAACCTCACACTTACCCTACTGTCATCCCATTAGTAAGTCAAAAACTCTTGGAGAGGGAAATGCTAAAAAGTGATTGTTAAACCGGTAATAAGTACAAAATCTAAACTAGGAATCGGAGCGTCAAAAAACAAAAAAAGGCATTGAGATGGACAGACAGCTTGGCCGACTAGCAAAATAAACCCATACTTAAAACGTCAATTCAACGCCGCGTGATTGTTAACAAAATTGGTAAGATATGGTCGGCTGCTTGGGTTCTACCTGTTCAAAATAAAACTGGTTCAGAAATTGCTAAAACTTTCCAAAATATCATAAGCTCGGGAAGACAGTGTACATTTCTTTGGGTTGACCAGGGAGTAGAATTTTATAATAAAACGTTTAAGCAATTTCATGATAATAATACTATTAAAATGACGTTCAATTTTGAAAAAACTGTAGCAATTGAACGGTTTAAAACGGACATTTAAAAGAAATATTTCACAGCAAGCAACACAAATAAATATTTAGACGCGTTACAAAAAATGGTTGACAAGTATTATAACACAAAACATCGAAATATTGAAATAATGCCGACTGAGGCAAGTGATGAGAAAAATTATGGACATTTGTATTTCAACATGGTGTGGAAAGATGAAACGCAATCAAATTAAGCCAAAATTTGAAAAAAAGGCAAGGTTCGAATCAGCAAATATAAAAGAACCTTTGAAAAATGATATACACCAAATTGGACATTTTTGTTACTGACGAAATTCAAAACACAAATCCTGTGACATACAAAATAAATTATTTAAACAATCAAATAATAGTCGGAAGCTACTATAAATTAGAAATGATAAAAGCAAAGCAAGACATATTTAGAATTGAAAAAGTAATACGACGTGATTATAAAAAGAAACATGTATTGGTTAAATGGAAAGGTTACAATAAGGATTTACTGTTTAAGGATATTCAAGCCATTAAGCAATAGCAAGCACGTTTAAGATATAAATCAATAAATATGATATAGTCTTATGAATCTTGTACATAAATGACAAACAGGTATTTGAACGTATCGAAAAATTAAAACCCAAATATCGTAACTTGTTAACAGCTATTAAAAATCTTGCAAATATAATAAGTGTGTTGACAATATAGGCAAATGTATAATTTATAAAAATAAAAGAAATTGTCAGTTGCGTTTGTATGATATATTAAAAATGGTAAAAAGAAATAAAAGCAAGCTTGAAAAATTAAAACTTAATATATTGGTATATCACTATTATATAGGTCTAAAAGGAAACACTTTGTTTACTACTATTAAAAACAATGACTATTGTCTGCATCGCTTGTTGTGTTGGCGAGTAATTACTCTTTTCGTCTCGTTTTCCTCCCGGGTTACTGTTCTGGCTAGCTACATTACACCAATACTACGGTCAAAGAGAAATAACTCCTACTTTCATTTTATGGTAAATTAATATGGGGTTATATCTCCTAGCATTTTTCTAATACAATGGTCAACGGGAAATAACGCCTACTTTCATTTTATGGTAAATTAATGTCGGGTTATATCTCTTGGCATTTTTCAATATGGTGGTTAAAATAACTTTTACCTTAAGTTTATGGTAAATTAGAGTATTAATTAATATTTAAAAATATCTTTACAAAAATTAAAGCAAATAATAATGCTATTAGTACTAACACGATTAATTTCCCATTTTTATCACAACACAATGCTAATTAGAATTACTAAATATGATATTTTGAGTGGTTATCGTTAATTATGCAAATTTGAATGCCCGTTTTAAAGTCATGCTGCTAATTGTACAGTATTTAAGAGCGACCGGTATAATGCATAGCTGGTCGCGTGCGAGTGTCCGGTTAGCCTGGTGAAAATAACAGTTTTTTGCTAATGTGTCGTAGTCTCGCCTTTATGGGCTTCTGAGTATCTCTACTAGCACACTAATTAGGGTGCAACTGTTAAAAGAAATCTTCCCTAAAATGTTTCCTACTAGCCCTTTGACGTGGCTTGGAGTTAATACCAAAAAAATGTAACCTCTGGCGCAGTCTACTCGCCCGTAAGTTAATACCAAAAAAAGGTAACCTCTGGTGCGGTTTAATCGCCCGTAAGGTAATACCAAGAAAGGTAACCTCTGGCGCAGTTTAATCGCCCGTAAGTTAATACCAAAAAAGTAACCTCTGACGCGGCTTAATCGCCCGTAAGTTAATACCAAGAAAGGTAACCTCTGACGCGGCATAATCGCCCGTCAGTTAATACCAAACATGTTCTAAAAGCTTACAAAAAGGCTTAATTTAGGTAAATGTTAAAATGCACAATACATGTCCTGTTAAGCAGATGTCAGTAATAAAGTAAAATTCATGCTAAATGTGAAACTGAAACAAGAAATAAAGAAACATGCAACAATGTTAAATTAAAATACATGTATACAGTTTATAGATAACAGAGTAATATATTCTTTGCGACATTCTCAAGTTCTAAATGCGTACGAGTCTTAAGATCTTAACTATTGTTCAAACTGCTTTAATTGTAAATTTCACTTGTTCCCGGGTAGATTTGTTTCAACTTTACATTCCATTTAACTACTCAGTTAAACTTAATATTTCAGAAACATCAAAATAGATTACATTAAAACAAACATAAATGTCACACACACACATACACGCAGGCACGCACACACACTCATTTTAGTTCGTTCTACTTGCAAAATACCATACGCGCTTATGTAATGGTTATTTCTCCATCATATGTCGTCAATCGTTAGCTATTTTCCAAAAGAAACCCATATCCTCTAATTGTTTACGGATTTAAATGAAACATTGCCACAATGTTTCTTTGTAAGAGCACTTTCAGGTTTATGTTTTTCGTCAACATCCGTCGTGTGCAAGGTGGTCACCGTTATTAAAAACTGTACATATTGCAGAACATTTTGAACAAACTCCATCGCCACCGGAACGTATATTGGCAGCCATGGCAAATTTCCTCTGAAACCTCCAGAATATTAAATGCTATATATTTGGCTTCGGAGTGTACACGCTCAAATTATGTTTTTTCTGCCGTCAGTCATCCAAGATTACTGCTGTTTTTAACATAATTATACCAAAAGAAAGATTGAAAAAAAGAAAGAAATCTACTAGGGTTATTACTATCCATCTGAAAGAACATCAGCTCAACAAAGCTATCATTTCTGATACTGTCGCTTTTTTCTTATGTTTTCATTTCTCTATTGAAAATGGTAAAATAATTAATAAAATCTATACAAGAGAGATGATTTTAATTTTGATATTGTTAATTATCCCCACTTAAATGGGAATGTTCTCCGAGCTACTTCTTATGGGGTCTGTGTTTCTCCACTTATTCGCATTTCTAGAGCTTGTAGTTGTGTTGAGGACTTGAATATTCGCAATATTTGTAGAACTAAGAAGCTACTCCAGCTACCGTTACCATAAACTTCGCAAATATTCAAAAGTGTCTGTCTTATCTCATTGACATAGGCACATCACGAAATGACACAGTTTTTATGAGTGTCAACATTTTAGATATTTTGTCAAAATAGGTAATATCATATATTCTAACACGACCTGCACAGTCTTTCATTTACACAAAGAAGAGAGACAGCTGTATGTTATTCTACGATAAAATACAGCTGTTCCATTAATTCCCCGCGTATATTTCATCCGTTAGAAGCGCACGTTACATGACGTCACTTGGTAAATATACGTCAATCAATGACTTAATTGTTTGTCACTTGACTACTAGTGTATTGAAACGCAGAACTTTGCATACGGGGGCGTCCAATGGAACAGCCTGTAAACATAGCAGCCTGATGATCTTGACCTCCGAGATAATATATAGTGCCCAACAATAGCGTAAACAATGGGGTTATTGTTGTGTTAGAATCGAAATAATAAATACGTACCTGTATTTTATCGGTGAATAAAATACAGTTAGTTCGTTCGGATGCGAGTAATTAAATCACGCGTTCTAACGCAATCGTGATTTAAAATACTACGCATCCGAACTCCTAACTGTATTTTATTCACCGATAAAACACAGGTACATATTTATTATTTCTTATTTTAACACGACCTCCACAGTCTTTCATATACACAAAGAAGAGAGACAGCTGTATGTTATTCTACGATAAAATACAGCTGTTCCATTAATTCCCCGCGTATATTTCATCCGTTGGAAGCGCCACGTTACATGACGTCACTTGGTAAATATACGTCACGAAGACAAACTCAACAATAATTTTAATGAAATGTTAATTACAATAAACTTGCCATGCTCCCAAACCGTGAACATCCCCGATATAAACCCATCATATGCATCAGTACATATAACATTAATAACCATCTTGAACAAGGTGAGAACGTTTGACGTCAAACAGCGCAAGCTATATGACGCAAGCAATGAGTTAATTGTTTGTCACGTGACTACTAGTGTATTGAAACGCAGAACTTTGCATACGGGGGTGCCCAATGAAATATCCTGTAAACATAGCAGCCTGATTACCTTGACCTCCGAGATAATATATAGTGCCCCAACAATAGCGTAAACAATGAGGTTATTGTTGTGTTAGAATCGAAATAATAAATACGTACCTGTATTTTATCGGTGAATAAAATACAGTTAGTCGTTCGATTGCGAATAATTAAATCACTCGTTCTAACGCACTCGTGATTTAATTACTATGCATCCGAACTCCTAACTGTATTTTATTCACCGATAAAACACAGGTACATATTTATGATTTCTTAAATTTAGTTTCAGTCTTATTATTCAACAGTTTGCTAAGAGAACATGCAATGCTTTTAAAGCTTTTAAATCTTTTCCAGTAATTTGTTCAGGGCACAAGTTCCAGTATAATTAAACACTGTTTCTAAATAGTTGAAATAATTTACTACCACTTTAATATCTCCATTATAATTCCAAGATTCATTGTCTAATAAACCACCTCTTTTTCTAAATACCATAATCTTTAAAGGCATATTGCTTTGCAAATGTCTCCTTTCTGTGTCGGTTGGTCCATCCCGATGTCTTCGCGATTACTCAAGAACGGCTGGCACTATAAACTCAAAACTTGACAGGAAAGTTTGTGTCATGGTCTAGTTGTGCACCTTCCCTTTTGGGTAGATTAGCATAAGAAGTGTGGTTGTCAAGGTAACAAAACATATAAAAAAAATGTCGGTCGGTCGGTCAATCCCGAAATCTCTTGTCTTCGCGATAACTCAAAAACAGCATGAACTACAAACTCGAAACTCGGCAGGAATGTTTGTCTCATGGTCTAGTTGTGCACCTCTCCTTTTGGATATATTCGCATAAGAAATGTGGTTGCCATGGTAACAAAACTGATAAAAATCACTAAAAATCGCTCGTCTTCGTGATAACTCAAGAACAGCTGGCACTACAAACCCGAAACTCGACAGGAATGTTTGTCTCATGGTCTAGTTGTGCACCTCCCCTTTTGGGTAGACTCGCTTAAAAAAATGTGGTTGCCATGGTTACAAAATTTGTAAAAAATCACTAAAAATCGCTTGTCTTCGTGATAACTTAAGAACAGTTGGCACTACAAATGCCAAACTTGGCAAGAATGTTTGTTTCATGATGTAGTTGTGCACCTCCCCTTTTGGGTAGATTCGCATAAGAAATGTGATTGCCATCGTAACAAAACTTGTAAAACAAATCACTAAAAAATGCTTGTTATTTTTTAAAACTGTTTTTTATTTCATTGGAAACCTTGGTTGATGGGTTCAATTTTTTAATATGTTGGATCAGTTTTACATAGAGTTATAGGGAAGAACTTCAAAAATCTTCTCTGAAACTACAAGAGATAAATGTTTAATTTTATTTAATATCAGCTTTTGAATCCTCTACCAAGTTTGTTCAAATAGTGAACCTGGGGTCAAATTTGGGCCACGCCCGGAGGAAGCCAGTAGATCGATACAGGCCCTTTTGGGTATCTTGTTTTTAACATCACACACAAAAATACACAGATAAAAGTCGAGACTCTATTGTGCCTATAATCGTCGGTAGGACGCCTGTCGTAGGCGGACGGACTATACTCCTTAGAAACACACAGACACACACACACACACACACACACACACACTGATACAGTATCCTATAATCGTCGGGTACAACGCCTGTCTTAGGTGGACGGACTATAATGATAAATCCTTAGAAATACACACACACACACACGATACAGTATATGTGAAAACTCACTAAAAATTGCTTGGCTTCCTTAACTCAAAAACAGCTGGCACTCACAACTTGGCAGTAATGTTTGTGTCATGGTTGTTGAAGCGGGGCATATATGTTTTACAAACACCTCTTGTTTTACAATATTTACCCCTAACTTCCGTTTGTCAACCCAGAATATATAACATGTGTAATACGATTATACTCTACAGGTTATGGTGCCACGTATGTCAGATGGGGAAGAAACACATGTCCCATAACGGCGGAACTGGTTTATAAAGGTGACCGTTTAAGGCATATTTGTCTTCGTTAACAGGACGGTAATATTTATAGACTGATGCCTAGGTTCCAAGTATTTGTTCACACTGTAAGAACGCTAATGGTAACAATTCCGCTAATGGTAACAATCGCCGCTAAAGGTAACAATTTCAACGCTAAGGGTGGCACCCTCCGCTTTGGGTGACAATTACCTCTTCTGTAAATGTAACGACGATAACGTTATTAAACTTAACAACGTTTCACGTCAACGATATCACACCGTACAAAGCGTATCTTTGATGACAGAGGGATAACTGGATAGCCGAGCCGATAAAAAAGGGGGACATCTATACAGGTTATATTTCCTTCAAGTATTTTTTAAGAAGTGAGATAAACATTTACAAGGTGTACATTTGTATGGTTGTTTAAACATTCTACAGCGATTATCCCGATCAATTCCGACGACCAACAAGGCAGATATTTGTACTTAAACTTCATCGTTTTACGAAAAGTAAATGTTTGTATTTGGTGCTATTGCAATTAATAAGTATTTAATTTAGACATTGTAGCGATCTTTTGTGAAATGGCAATCATTGAGAGACATTTGGACGAAATTTAGGGAGTGTAAGTGCTCTTTTGGCAAAGTTATCCGCTTCAAAAGTGGTCGTGGCACGAGAAAATACGATGCCTTAGTGAACAGAGCAGTTTTGATGAAGTCACGAATAGCAGAGTAAAATAATTGCATGTTGCCTCATTTAAATATACAAATAGGGTGGGTGGGGATGGGGTGGTGGTGGTAAATATTTGGAATTTAGATTTGTTCTTCGTTATTTTACCATATATTTTAATTCATTAATTATGCATTGATCTCAAAAATTAGTAATATTACCAAACCAATTTATTTTGAACTGTGAGGAAAACACGTTTGAGAACTAAAATCTGATCGGGTTTAGTTTGCAATCATCAAACATCACATTGATATATTTCTAAATGTAGGGCACATACCTTAATTTAGTTCTACTATGACACATATATCTCTGCACTGGGTTTCAAAAACGAGTAATATTTAATACGATGACTTGCAATGATACAGAAAACAAAGTGTCACATAATTACACTATAACTCGTTTATTCTACATAGTAGCTACATTGCTTGACCTTTATCAAGGGTTATGCTATAACTGATCGGCCCGATGTCAGTATAATGTGACCGAATGACTAATGACATACGTGTCTACGGCGTGAGGTACTCCTATATATATGCACTGTTTATGTACAATGGATGTATTGAGCGAAGAAAAAGCCAATACGCTATAGGGTGCATGCTCTCCCGGAAAAAAAACTCTATGCAAATCATGGGTTTTTGACGTTCATTTTCAAAACAAAATATAAAAAATAATAAAAACTACGACGACAAAAGTAAACAGATCAATTCTACTACCAACCTCAAACCCGCCAACCCAACCACCCAAATTGAGTATACATGTGCATGCATTGCCTAAAGACAGCTATGCCAGTTTGTGTTTAGGCGTACGCATCCCTTGATACCCGGATGAAGTAATGCCGCTGGATGGACCCGCCGCCCAAAATTTCACCTACTAGATAAATTAAAATTCTCGATCCACCATCGACATTCCTGTTTGCCGAATGTTCCCGCCACACACGCACGCGCGCGCACGCACGCACGCACACACACACACTCAAATTGTATATCCGCCCTGGTTTTCATTATGCTTTCAACAACATATTTCGTTTATGTTACGTTGATAGTATGTGTCTTGGTTTTATAATATAAAAAGACAAATCAATGACAATCAATAAACGATATTTTCTCACGACACCACATCACAGTGTACCTTGACTGGTGTGAAAAACATTGTTACCTTTAGCATCGACAGTTGTTACCTTTAGCGTTGACATGAGAAGTTGTTACCTTTATTGTTAGCGTTGTTACCTTTAGCGGAAGAGGTGGTTGTTACCTTTAATATTTAGTTAAAGGGAATGTAGCGACACAGCCAAACAAGCTCTATTATATATTTTTATAACTATGACGTCATAGTTCCATATTACCATATATGGAGTATTGATAAATATCATTTAAAACGAAGAAAATCACTGCAAATGAATGATTTTTTTTCTGGTCATATAAAGCATTATTGCCATTACTTATTACACATTTTTCATACAGTTGCTGTCATTTTCCCCCTATAAATCAGTAAGTTTTCATATTTATAAATATTTCATATTTGGTCATTTAGAACCGTGATGTCATAGCTCTCAAAATGGCCGCTTCCATATCCGTTTCAACAAAGACTTCAAATGACCATATCTTCTTTGTTTATCATCCGATTTTGATAATACTTTCACCCTTATTCAAGTTTTTCAGAACTCTCAATAATAAACATGTTTGGCTGTGTCGCTACATTTCCTTTAAGGTTGTTACCCTTAGCGTTGAAATTGTTACCTTTAGCGTTGTTACACATGTAACGCTGTCTCTTCTATACTGTAGTAGATATATGGCTATTTTCAGTGGGGTTATATATATGACTGGAGAGGCAATTTTCATGAAGGATATTTAAATAAGTTCTACCGCTCTTGACTTTTTCATTTTGTGAGATCAGACCCCAGTTTCATGTACATCCATAAACGAAACCAATTACATGCAATTCAAGTATACTTCAGTGCTTACGTTATCATAAAACATGCCGAAACTATATTTTCCAGTCTCTCATCGTTATGGTTACCTTTCATAGAAGTACAGTATCGTTATAATTCGGAGTGTCGCTTAACATCAAACACGTTCGGACTTTGTGTAATTACGAGTATTTCTGTGCGTAATCATATACTACTTTGCCTCCGTACCAAAGACCAGAATTCTGATGGTTATGTTATATAGCTTGTATCGCCTTTAGAAGTTCAGGATAGTACTGGTTTCTAAACCTCAGTGCATAGCTTTGGCATTGCCATATCCACGACTATGTTTTATAATTCCTAAATACTGCAGTTATCTCAATAATATATATTTTAGGTTTTATTGGTGGAATTAGATACAATGGCGATGGTAGTGGAAGCAACCATTTATGTCTTCCATCAGATCCCACATGGTCGAGGTATAACGACGCTAACAACGCATTGAGAGGTTGGATATATGGAACCGAAATCGATACCACTGACAATGATCATGTCTTCGAGTACGCCGTGAATGAACAGGACATGCCGTGTGCGGTGTGCAGGACACCTAAATCGTCGTCGATCATGATACCTGCTAGGAACAGCTGCTACCAAGGCTGGACACAGGAATATACTGGGTATGTTATAAGCTAGATTGCACTAATAGTTGTACTAATACTAATAATGAAAGTAAATAAACGATAAAGTCGAAATTCTGCTGATATTTGTTATTTTAATATTTCCTTTGTATCTTCATATCACTTATTGTCAGATAGTAAGTTTTTATAGGAAAACCATAATAACGTAATCAATGTCTAGAAGTTTGAATCACCAAACATTAATAATATAAGTACACAATTTCTAATATAAAAAACTTTCAAAATCTAAAACCAAACTGACCCCTCTCAATCATACATCATACATCTCAAAATCCATTGCATAAAATATGCATTCCATAGCTGTTACCATGGAAACCAGGACATTATAAACGTCCATTCGATATATCGTTCAGTCAAAGGCAATTTATCTAGTATACTTAAAATGACACCTTATACATCTTCCTTTGTGACATAATCTCGCATTACAGTCGTTATTGTTGAACAAATAGACAGCATATTATCAAACATACTTATACAAATAAAAGCTTATTTCAAATGTTAGTGTTCAACTAACAACATTCAGCAATTTCGGAAAACATAATACAAAATTAAACATTTTCCCCGAGATCTCCATAAGGATATATATAAAATCATGAAATACTACACTTTGACAGGTACATCATGGCAAATAACCATGAATATGCTGCAAAATACAACTACATCTGCGTGGATCATCAGCCCGACTTTATCCCACATGGCACCAGTAATGACAACCAGCATATTCTGTACCTGGTGGAAGCACAATGCGGATCACTACCATGTCCTCCGTATGTCCAGGGTCGTGAATTGGCTTGTGTTGTATGCTCAAAATAAAATCATTTTCACAAGTGCAGAAACAGAATTGGCTTGTGTTGTATGCTCAAAATAAAACCATTTTCACAGGTGCAGAAACAAAAACGAAATGGTGAGAGGAAAGTAATAACAAGACAAGTGTCTTAGACCACTTGGCCATTTAGGTGGATTTCTTTGGTTTAATCTGATAATGATACTCTAAGTTTGGGAACTCTCGAAGCGTTAGAACCCATCCAAATTGTTTATGTGAAATGAAATGGGTTGCTGCTCGGCTTCTGGTATTATCTATGTGGGCAAAGGAATTATGTACATATACGTCCCTGTATAAAACAATGCACGGTGTAGGTACAAGACTAATTTTATTGAACCGTTTTATTTAGGAGATGTTACCTTAGGAGAGTTTATGATAAAACAAAGAATGAATATATTTATATTATCCAGAATGTATTATATGTGCACTATGGATGGACTGCACCTTATTTAAACAAGAAAGTCGGTAGAACCGATCGATGCTCCCCGAAATGTCATATGGCCTTGTATCACTCAGCAGTTTTCAATTTGCAGTTCCATTAGTAGTTTATACTCCGGATAAAAAAATTAAATATAAAATTACAAAGGGCAATAACTCTAATTTATTTGAAGGAGACAGAGTTACGGTTCTTGCACTCTGTACTTTCTCTCATTGCCCTCTATTATTGTGTGAAGTTTCATTGCAGTCTCCTCAGTAGTTTTGAAGATATGCTCCGGACAAAAAGTCTAAGTATACAATTACAAAGGACAATAAATATGGATATAAAAATCGAAAAGGAAAAGAGCATTCAAGGACGACAGTCAACCTCAAACACACACAGAAACAAAGAACAAATTTAAAGATGAACAAAAGGCCAAATAAGACATCACAAACACAACAGGGTTGACAATTTAGGGCGACCGACTTGGAACGGTCAGTGGCAAAAAGGCTGCTGGGAGTTTAATAACTCTAATTTGATTGATTTGAATGATGACGGAGTTACGGTTCTTGCACTCTGCACTTCCTCTCATTGCCCTCTATCATTGTGTGAAGTTTATTTGCAGTCCCATCAGTAGGTTTGAAGATATGCTCCGGACAAAAATTCTAAGTATAAAATTACAAAGGACAATAACTTTAATTTGAATTAAGACAGAGTTACGGTTCTTGCACTCTTTACTTTCTCTCATTGCCCTCTATCATTGTGTGAAGTTTCATTGCAGTCTCTTAGGTATTTTTGAAGATATACTCCGGACAAAAATTCTAAACATAGAATTACAAAGGGCAATAACTCTAATTTGAATGATGACAGAGTTACGTGTTACGGTTCTTACACTCTGCACTTTCTCTCATTGCCCTCTATCATTGTGTGAAGTTTCATCGTAGTCCCATCAGTAGTTTTTAAGATATGCTCCAGACAAAAGTGTGACGGACGGAGGACGGACGCACAAAGCGGCGACTATATGCTCCCTCGAACATTTCGTGCTCCCCCGAACACATTTCGGGGAGCATAATAAAATCAAGACTATTTAAATAAATTGACATTATTTAAAAAAATAAACGTAATTTAGACGTGTTTTAACGGAACAAAGGAAGTGGTTTTCTGAAATGGGAAATAGGAAACCGTCTGCAATAAATGAACATTTAAAGTGATGTTTATTACGATTATTAGCTTTACGCCATATACAACTTTATTTCAGAATTTATGAGTCTCTTGGGCGGATTAACGTATTGACGATTGGCGTATTGCAAGTGTGAATGTATAGCCAGAACATAGGTTAATTATCAGCATGTATCTCAATTGAAAGCTGCGTTATCCATAACTATAAACTACCGTGAAGGTACCAGTAGATTGTAATTAATTTCCAAATAAGTATTGAATAATTTGTTATACGCTAATGATATATTAAGTTCTCGCAACGTCTTTTTGTGCTTTTTTCATATACTTCGATCAGTAATTATTAGTTTTTGGCGTAATTTATATGTCCTCCACACATAATAAGCTTTGAAATTTATTTTTGTTGTATTGTTTTGAAAAATTCCATAACAGTAGTGATTTTAAATAGTATCAAACCTATTTATTTAAATTACCTTCAAGACTTAGCTGAATCACCCCCATTTAAATAGTAACCTCTTTATGTAATACACTAGGCAATGCTATTATATAGCTTGACATTATTATTTTGTCTTTTTGTAAGACTGTTCGGGTTTGTGGCACTGGCTGGCGTAGAGCGAATTGCAAATGTATGATTTTTTTGATGCTTTTCTTGTTCATTTCTCCAACTAGGTATGAATGCATTTTAGCCGTAGTACTGTTTCTCTTATTTCTTCTTGTATGACGGCATGACCACGGTAGAAGAGTTACTTTCCTAACTATCCAACCGAGGTCATGCCGTCATACCGATGTAGCTATATGTTTGTAGTTTCGTTACATTTATGTGGATTTCTGTCAGTAACAATTCATTTATTTGCACAGTCTTAGCTTAAAATAGTTCCGTTCACAGCTTCTCTCGCTATATCTGTAGTGCATCCTTATGAACGATTATCTCTGGGCCATAAATACTATGACAATATGAAATTTGCCCAGTTTACAGCGATCACGTCTTGTATATGGTTTTGAGTATTGTTTTGTTTCTTCAATCGGGAGATATACACTTGTATATGGTTTTGAGTCTTGTTTTGTTTCTTCAATCGGGAGATATACACTTGTATATGGTGTTGAGTCTTGTTTTGTTTCCCTCCCCTAACCCCTCCCCCCCCCCCCACCCCCACCCCTATAACGTATAAAACTCGAACAGCACATATAGCATTCACAGAGGGGTACCGCCTTGGAACGGACAATGGTAAAAAAATCGCTCGGGGTTTTACTCATGTTAATCAAATCTCACTCTTACCCTGTTGTCATCCCACGGACAGTGTAAATAAAAGACATCCCCGCCAGGCTATACCCTCTAACAAACTAGCTAGCATTGATAGACACAAGTATAACACAGAGATGATCATGTATATAAGGATTTCAAAAAGGGTTAGAAAGCAACAAGGCAAGTAAATGACTTTGCAGAAGCCAGAGCAATAAGATAATTAGTCGTTAAGTGTACGACAAGACACGATTGCAGACAAACATCAAACGTAACCATATTAGGATTTAGGTTGACTTCATCATAGGGTTCATTATCTGTCCGATTATCATACAAAGAGGAAGCATAGTGCCGAGTTGTAAATGGGTCAACCTCTAAACATGCAGTGCTTTGAAAAGTGGTAGTGTCATAACCGCCTTTGATAAACTTTTTAACAAATCTAATAAAGAGTATATCAAAGGGATCATGACCAATCCCGGGCATGAACAATAAAACAATGTGTCTGGTGTATTTAACTCTACTATTGAAAGTATAAATTCAGAACTTTATGAAACTCTTGATATTTTACATAACGTTCATTGATTCATAATATTGTTCAAAGCTTTCTATTTCGTTCTTTCATATCCACGAACGAAAAGACCGCTCTGACTATAACTATGGTGGTGTTATTGTATGTTTATAATACGAGGGCAAATTTACATTGCTCTTATATTTATTAATTGTTTCAATTCTCGCATACCCAACCTCTAAAACTACGTTCTACATCTAAAAGTCCAATACTTCACGGTGGAAATAAACTCTGTCAATTCTATCGTCATTTGTCTATCTTATGTTTAGTTTGTCGCAGTTATAAATAGTACAATTGGATATTTTAGACACCGAAGACATGTTTTGTACATAGTAAATATTTTAATTTCACATTTATATTTTATTTTCACAGTTGTGTATCATGGCTACATCAATGCATTAATACTCGTATATACAATATTGATATAAAATATATATACAAGTAAGAGCGCTCTCACTATATATAATTGCACTGCATGTGTCGGTTCAGTTTGCTAATGATTTATGTCAAAGCAGTTTTTGAAAAATATTGAAGAGAATGTCTCACTCCTATTGTAGAGTCAAAAGGCTATCATCAATACCCTTGGAAGGTATTAGTGGCAGTTTAAAGCCTATATGACGTCAAATCCTCACTGCTAATGGTAGCAAATATCAAAATTGCAAACTAAACCGTCGTTTATTGGATGAAAAAACAAGCATGATTATGGTTTAACGGCTTGTCATGTACATATACATACATACTTATACACATACACATAAATGCATATATATACATGTATATATATATATATACTTACATACATGCATGTACACACCCATATACATACACATACACACAGACACATATATATATGTATATGACACCTAGATATTTTGTTTTCAGAAAACTGGCGTTTGTTTGTCATATTACTCAACATGATTCTGTAATTTTTTAACTATAAGGATTGTTATTGTTGAGCAAAAACCTTAAACAAATGCTATTTCATGATTCTGTGTGGTTCTTGACAATTTAATATTAAACACGTATTCATAATGCACACATGTATGTATATATGTGTATATCTTTGTAATATAATGTATATATCTAAATCATTTATAGTGGTTTCATTTACAAACTATCATTTACCTCTTTTATAATAATCCAAAATTCCAATTATTTATTTCTGCATGAAAAATTACATCCGCATTGAACAGCGTTTGTTTCGAAAAGACAATTCTAGAATAGTTCAGTGAGGTACACTATAGGTCAGATACCACTATTGATTTGGGGCTTCTGGTTGGTTGAAAAAAGTCTAGGGTCTATTAGGGCATATAGTCAGATTGTAAGGCAGAATCTGATTGGATTACATTATCCAAATCATAACAAATACCCATAAAACATCAAAATATTATATTTCCATCATAAAACATGTTGATTTAGGATATTTTGACTGAAATTTGCATTTGTGTAGATACAATTGTACTGAGAGTATATTTGCAAAACGTAAAATTTCTTGACTGCCGTTCTGGAGGTGCCCACCTTTAGTGCAATATTAGAGGCTGAAAGCATCACATTACTCCTAATTTGCTGAGTGTCTCTAAGATAGTTCTTTAAAAAAAGTTAGGTTTTATCATCCGTTCCGATATAGGAATAGGTGTTGTAGGCCAAAAGGCTATAATGGAGGCTATTGAACCAGCGTAGGCCCATGATATAAATTAATGATATGTGGTATTTATAAAGTAGTATCACATTTGTTTTCGTTTGAAGTTGCATGTGGTGAACGTTATTTTAATCAAATTGGTGTTAACTTTTAAATATCATCTTTATCATTGTTTATTGTTTTATTTGTATATTTACCTATATAATGTCACACTACCATTTTGACGATGTGACGTGACATGTTATAAAATATGTCCGCCTGTGTCTTGCATGTACATTTGCCACTCTGTTTATATAGAAACTGCTTATGGTGTATCATACACGCTATATACGTTTTTACTTTTCCTTGATTAGCATGACGTACTGTGTCACATTAACATGACCTATACATTGTTACATGAACATTTTGACGATGTGACGTAACATGTTATGACACTTGTGGGCCTTTGTCAGATATAAACGATTGCTATTCTTGTTTATATTCTTGTTTATATAAACTCATTTAATGCCCTTAGGAACTGTGCATATATTGCCTAACTGTTCCATCTAGATACTCATATATGTTGTTTGTTATGTTATAGGCATACAGGGTATAATTCTGGGTGGGAAAAATTCTGAATAGCGCATCAAAATGTATATATGCAGACTCATCACGACCTAAACCAATCAATCTTGCCCATTCTTTAAATACTTCTGGATTAAGTCCATTAACGTATACAAATGTCGCGATTAAAATACGTTGAAAATGTTTAAAATTTTGTGTCAGAAACAAGCGTCTTAAAATGTATGGCCATTTATTTGCGTCTCCTATAATGACTTTTAATTTTTATCCATAATTGAAAAATGTGTCTGTTTACACTAACATGCGTCATTATATGAATGCATTTATAATTACAAAAAGTTTTATAAAAGTTCTAATATTCAATATTTCTAATATTCAATATTAAAAAAATAACTATTAAAACAAAAAATATTATTTATTCCGTCTTTTACTCACTATACGGCTGATTATATTCAAAGACTAATCTAACTAATATAATAGAAAATATAACGGGATCTCACACATGTTATTGACTAATGCCCCGGTCATATGAAGCTCCCGGGCAGTTTACGTGCACCGTAAGGGCTAAAACCCTGAGAACCCTTGGGTAATCGCACGGCATGCCGTGCGGGCCCGCACGATTTTTCGAAGATTTTTGGACCCGTAGGGGCGCCGTATAGCCCGTGGCTGAAGGTTGAGCATGCACAACTTTCAGACACGGGTTTCTACGATTTTGGGCCCGTAGAAGGCACGTAAACAGTCGTGCGGGTCCGGGCCCGCAGGTCTGTTGGGTTCTATCGGCCCCCGTACGGGCTTTCACGGGCCCCCACACGGCCCCGTACGGCCCGCATGACTGATCGTACGGGTGTTCTCAAGCCCGTACGGCATCAGCACGTGCCAGTACGGTGCCCGCACGTGCACATTACGGAACCCGTAGGGTACACGCACGGGTCTGTTCTTGCGATCCCGTGGCCAAAAAATCGTGAGAAGACGCAGAGAACCCGTAGAACGCCCGTAGACCGCCCGTATGCATGTGACCACAACATCGCAGGAGGGTGATTTCGTACGGACTTCCCACGGGCCACAGGCCCTACGGCTCCCCAAGTCCTACGGGCCCGGGACCACCCGTAGGTCTCATCTGACATAAGTATATCGTCTATCATAATGCTATTTAATCCGTATATGATATATATGTAACTATATCCGGATATATTTTTCTATCGCTAGTAGCTGAGTAATGTTGATTCTACCTGTGTTAAAACACTGCAGAATGGTGTATCCTCTAAAACCACCATTGTCATATGTAATAACCGAAAGATCAACTTCAAAATTGTGTTGAAAGTCATACCATATTCGTAGATCACACATATCCTGGACAGCGGCAGTTTGCGAAAAGGATAATATCCGCGAATCAAATCCACTTGGAGTTAAATATTGTTATCGTTGAATTTCACGTAGCAGAAGGTTACAGATTACTTTCTCTGTGTTACTTTGACAGTACTATGTACTAGTGTTTCACAGTAGGTGCGTGTATTACAACTATTGGTAGCTTATTGCACAGTGTCTTGTATATATATATTTCTATCTAGATATTTTGTATTATGTTTGTGTATTAGAAACTATTGGTAGTTGTTTAACACACTGAATTTTTAATATATTTATGACGTGACATGACGTGACATGTTAAACCAAGAATTATTTAAATATATTGAAGGAAGGATTGTATTTGGACTGACATGTAACTAAATCCATCAAACCCACTCTTTGTGGTTTTAAATTAGAATACCGGCTGAATACCGCTTCAGCCGGTGCTAGGGGCGTGGGAGATGATGTAAATTATATTACCTCTTATGAACAGACTCAATAAAATCGAATCTGCTACTTTCTCTCATATTTGTGTTTGCTGCTTTCAACGGATCCCGTTTTCAGTATTTATTGTTACTTTAAACCCTTCAACAATGATTTTTTATTCAAATCTCGTAAAAATACAACATGAATATACACCTTTAAATATGCTTAATCAACACATTTCACAAGTTATAACTCATACACGTCTGGGCGTAAAACTTTAAAATGACTGCATTTGGTATCCATACATCGAATATATTAAATCTAAATCATTGGTGTGAATAAATATAATATGAAAACTTAAATTTCATCTGGATCGTAAATCCCTAGAACTAATATGCATTAGTTTTATTTAGACCTCTTTTGGAATATTCAGATGTGAACTGGGACAATTGCACAGAATATGAACAACTGGAACAAGATAACATCCAAGTAGATATAAAAGTTGAACAAGCACGGACCAGCTTTAATTACAAACACGCATACAATAACAAGGATAAATAAAAAGTAAGGTTTACGAAATCACATATATAAAAAAAACTGATAATAGGGACACCACCTTGGAATGGTCAGTGTAAAAATAAATACGCCGGGTTTTAAATTAGGTTCTAGGGTGAACCAAACCTCACCCTTACTTTCATTCTTTCAAAATAAAACAACTTTAATTGTCACAGAACTACCAGAATTGTATCCGTAGACTATTTTCACGTTGAAATCAGTTGTGAAACACTCGATGTTCAAAGGCTTTTTTTCATTTATTTTTTGTTATAAAATTACTCATAATTTGGCACACACGTATTTTCATCATTAGTATTATATGAAGAGTCTCGATATTAAAATGAAAATGATCTACAAACAATTCACTCTCAAATACGCAATTACTCCTTTATTTCTGTTCGGGAATGGAATCTACTGTCTCTCGAATCTGTATACTCCTTAAAGCGATATTTCTCCCATGAAACACGTCCACCGATGTATTATTACTCAGATAACAGAATAGCCCAAATTCTCCATACATGTCTCTGAACAAATTGCAGTTCACTAAACCATCACTTGTTTCGCAAAAATAGTACTGACTCAGTATTCGTTCAGAAATTATGCATTCCCTCTCGCCTATATGCATTGTCACAACTAAAATTCTTCTGTGCGGTGACCCCAATTTTAATCCATTGTTTCTTCATTTTTATATAAATGCGTTTGTCTTTTTATCTTGATATCATTTTCCAATATTCTAAATATTTTGGGTGTTCTCATGTTGATAATGTCATTGATCTAAATCACTAGTACACCGAGTACTGTATAACACATAGGTTTGACATTTCAGACAAAATAAAATGATCATTTAATCTTTGATTTATTATCTGAATAAACAATTTCGTGTTTCCAACACTTTGGTTTAGCCGCCAACAACAGTCAAATTCTACAACGAATGTACACCGTTTCTAAACCTACTGACGACGAGGTATATATTTTGAGAATTCAACACTAGAGACCCAATACAACGGCTTTAACCAGCCAGGCTAAAACGTAAAACTGGAACATCGAATTAAGAGTTACCAGTTCATAATTCATCTTCCACATATTCAATCACGGGTATTTTAATAACCCATGAATTAACTATACTTTTAATCGGCACGTATACAGTATTATTTGACCTGAACACCTGGAAAGAGTTTTGATACATGGTTTTGTAATTTGAAATTTTGCAGTTATTTGGCGGATTAGTTCCCGCTTAGTATCATGCTACTCAATATAGTACAGCATGTGTCTTACTGTGAGCAAACAACACACGCCAATTCTCGACCTTGTACATATGGCGGACACGGAAGAGATCCGCACTGCGCTTCCACAAAATACAAAATATGTTGATTGTTATTTGCTGATCCATTGGGGACGAACTCTGGTTGCACGTCCATACAGATATGATTGTGGTTGCCTTTGTGCCCATTAACTCCCGCCATCAGATACCCAGCGTATTCTAACGACCACCTGGGGTAGCATTCACTTCTGGCCGGTATCATCACCGTTGATGTTGTGTTTGCTTTGCAAACCGCACATGGGATGTCTTGCTCATTTACTTCATAGTCAAAGATATTGCTTGGTTCTTGGATGTCGATTTCTGTACCATAAATATACGCCCTGCAGCAGTCGTTGTTACCATCGACGTACTTTGACCACGTGGGATTAGAGGGTAGACATACGCTATCGCTGCCACTCCCGTCTAAATTATAACCTTTTCCAGCGATGTAACCTGAAACAAATGCATGAAACTTTAGGTGATACCATATACTAAACAAGAGGCCCAAGAGGGCCTGTGGACGCTCTACTGGCTAATATGGCTCTTATAACATCAATGAAGCGAGTGACTATCGTCTTAAAGAGGCAGAATATAGCATTTTTAACTAAATCAAGAGCCATAACTCCGCCGTTACTGGTCCGATCTGGCTGGTTTTCGAACTTGGCCAGTAGAGATAATAAAAAAAAACTTAAAAAAACAAAAAAACTT
Source organism: Cyrtodaria siliqua (assembly GCA_037043455.1). Lineage (NCBI taxonomy): Eukaryota > Metazoa > Mollusca > Bivalvia > Adapedonta > Hiatellidae > Cyrtodaria > Cyrtodaria siliqua. Next base: position 50,082 of record JAWPHD010010176.1, on the reverse strand, counting down.
TACCGAGCTGTTATTGACATTAACAATCTGGTAAAGTTTGGTAAAGATCGAATGAAAAAAAATATGGCGTCTAGAGTGTACACAAGGTTTTTCAAGTATTTGACCTAGTGACCTAGTTTTTGACCCCATGGGACCCATTTTCGAACTTGACCAAAATATAATTTAAGACAACATTTCGACAAAGTTTCATCAAGATCGGGTCAGAAATATGGCCTCTAGCGTGTACACAAGTTTTTTCAAGTATTTGACCTAGTGACCCATTTTCGAACTTTAGCAAGCTATAATTGAGACAAATATTCTGACAAAATTGCATCAAGATCGGGTCAAAAATATCGCCTCTAGAGTGTACACACGTTTTTTCCAAAGTTTGACCTAGTGACCTAGTTTTAAAACCATGTGACCCATTTTTGAACTTGACCAAGATATAATTAAGACAAACATTTTGACAAAGTTTCATCAAGATTGGGTCAGAAATACGGCCTCTAGAGTGTACACAAGGTTTTTCCAATATTTGACCTAGTGACCTAGTTTTTAACTTCATGTAACCCATTTCCGAACTTGATCAAGATATAATTAAGATAAACAATTTGACAAAGTTTCATCAACATTGGGTAACAAATATGACCTCTAGAGTGTACACAAATTTTTTCAAGTATTTGACCTAGTGACCTAGTTTTTGACCCCACATAATCCATTTTTGAACTTGACCGAGATTTCATTGAGACAAACATTCTGACAAAGTTTCATGATGATTGCATCAGAAATGTGGCCTCTAGAGTGTACACAAGCAAAAGTTAACGGACGGACGGACGACGGAAGACGGACAACACACCATCCCATAAGAAAAACAAACAAGAGGGCCATGATGGCCCTGAATCGCTCACTTGAGTTCAGTGCAGGTATTGTGCTAAGGCTAGCTAGGAATTGTAACCAAAGAGGATTATCGGCAATGTTGGTATTATTCAATCAATTTTCCATTATAATCGATCAAGGGCAGGTTTTCAGGGCTGGTCATGACCAGGTCAAAATTGTGGCCTCTGGAGTGCCCAAGCAAATTCCAATATTGACCTAGTGACATAGTTTTTTGATCCCATGTGACCCATTTCGAAACTTGATCAAGATATAATTCAGATAAACAATCTGAGAAAGTTTCATAAGATCTGGTCAAAAATATGGGTCTAGAGTGTACACAAGGTTTATCAAGTATTTGACCTAGTGACCTAGTTTTTGACCCCATGGGACCCATTTTCGAACTTGACCAAAATATAATTAAGACAACATTTCGACAAAGTTTCATCAAGATCGGGTCAGAAATATGGCCTCTAGAGTTTACACAAGGTTTTTCAAGTATTTGACCTAGTGACCTAGTTTTTGACCCTGTGTGACCCATTTTCGAACTTTAGCAAGCTATAATTGAGATAAATATTCTGACAAAATTGCATCAAGGTCGGGTAAAAAATATGGCCTCTAGAGTGTACACACGTTTTTTCCAAAGTTTGACCTAGTGACCTAGTTTTTAACACCATGTGACCCATTTTTGAACTTGACCAAGATATAATTAAGACAAAAAAAAAATGACAAAGTTTCATCAAGATTGGGTCAGAAATACGGCTTCTAGAGTGTACACAAGGTTTTTCCAATATTTGACCTAGTGACCTAGTTTTTAACCCCATGTGACCCATTTTCAAATTTGACTAAGATATATTTAAGACAAACATTCTGACAAAGTTGCATCAAGCTCGGGTCAAAAATATGGCCTCTAGAGTGTACACAAGGTTTTTCCAATATTTGACCTAGTGACCTAGTTTTTAACTTCATGTGACCCATTTCCGAACTTGATCAAGATATAATTAAGATAAACAATTTGACAAAATTTCATCAAGATTGGGTAAAAAAATATGACCTCTAGAGTGTACACAAGTTTTTTCAAGTATTTGACCTAGTGACCTAGTTTTTGACCCCATATGACCCATTTTTGAACTTGACCGAGATTTCATTGAGACAAACATTCTGACAAAGTTTCATCAAGATCGGGTCTAAAATATGGCCTCTAGAGTGTACACACGGTTTTTCCAAAGTTTGACCTAGTGACCTAGTTTTTAAACCATGTGACCCATTTTTGAACTTGACCAAGATATAATTAAGACATACATTTTGACATAGTTTCATCAAGATTGGGTCAGAAATACGGCTTCTAGAGTGTACACAAGGTTTTTCAAGTATTTGACCTAGTGACCTAGTTTTTAACCCCATGTGACCCATTTTCAAACTTGACCAAGATATAATTAAGACAAACATTCTGACAAAGTTGCATCAAGCTTGGGTCAAAAATGTGGCCTCTAGAGTGTACACAATGTTTTTCCAATATTTGACCTAGTGACCTAGTTTTTGACCCCACATGACCCATTTTCGAACTTGACCGAGATTTCATTGAAACAAACAATTAAGATAAACATTCTGATAAAGTTGCATCAAGCTCTGGTCAAGAATCTGGCCTCTAGAGTGTACACAAGGTTTTTCCAATATTTGACCTAGTGACCTAGTTTTTATTTTCATGTGACCCATTTTCGACCTTGATCAAGATATAATTAAGATAAACAATTTGACAGAGTTTCATCAAGATTGGGTAACAAATATGACCTCTAGAGTGTACACAAGTTTTTTCAAGTATTTGACCTAGTGACCTAGTTTTTGACCCCACATGACCCATTTTTGAACTTGACCGAGATTTCATTGGGACAAACATTCTGACAAAGTTTCATCAAGATCGGGTCAAAAATATGGCCTCTAGAGTGTACACACGGTTTTTCCAAAGTTTGACCTAGTGACCTAGTTTTTAAACCATGTGACCCATTTTTGAACTTGACCAAGATATAATTAAGACAAACATTTTGAATAGTTTCATCAAGATTGGGTCAGAAATACGGCTTCTAGAGTGTACACAAGGTTTTTCAAGTATTTGACCTAGTGACCTAGTTTTTAACCCCATGTGACCCATTTTCAAACTTGACCAAGATATAATTAAGACAAACATTCTGACAAAGTTGCATCAAGCTTGGGTCAAAAATATGGCCTCTAGAGTGTACACAATGTTTTTCCAATATTTGACCTAGTGACCTAGTTTTTGACCCCACATGACCCATTTTCGAACTTGACCGAGATTTCATTGAAACAAAGAATTAAGATAAACATTCTGATAAAGTTGCATTAAGCTCGGGTCAAGAATATGGCCTCTAGAGTGTACACAAGGTTTTTCCAATATTTGACCTAGTGACCTAGTTTTTAACTTCATGTGACCCATTTTCGAACTTGATCAAGATATAATTAAGATAAACAATTTGACAATGTTTCATCAAGATTGGGTAACAAATATGACCTCTAGAGTGTACACAAGTTTTTTCAAGTATTTGACCTAGTGACCTAGTTTTTGACCCCACATGAACCATTTTTGAACTTGACCGAGATTTTATTAAGACAAACATTCTGACAAAGTTTCATCAAGATCAGGTCAAAAATATGGCCTCTAGAGTGTACACACGGTTTTTCCAAAGTTTGACCTAGTGACCTAGTTTTCAAACCATGTGACCCATTTTTTAACTTGACCAAGATATAATTAAGACAAACATTTTGACAAAGTTTCATCAAGATTGGGTCAGAAATACGGCTTCTAGAGTGTACACAAGGTTTTTCAAGTATTTGACCTAGTGACCTAGTTTTTAACCCCATGTGACCCATTTTCAAACTTGATCAAGATATAATTAAGACAAACATTCTGACAAAGTTGCATCAAGCTCGGGTCAAAAATATGGCTTTAGAGTGTACACAAGGTTTTTCAAATATTTGACCTAGTGACCTAGTTTTTGACCCCACATGACCCATTTTCGAACTTGACCGAGATTTCATTGAGACAAACATTCTGACAAAGTTTCATGATGATTGCATCAGAAATGTGGCCTCTAGAGTGTACACAAGCAAAAGTTAACGGACGGACGACGGACGACGGACGACGGAAGACGGACAACACACCATCCCATAAGCTCTGCTGGCCCTTGGCCAGTAGAGCTAAAAAAACTGCAATATTTGAAGGTTAGTAACTTAGCCGTCAGCGGGAAGAGTAACACAGGGGAGAGAGGTACACATTTGGTTTGTGAACATTCATGATAAAGACCTTGTGTTGCATTTTACATTACCTCTCATGAGCAGACAATAAAACCGACTCTGCTACTTTTATCTCTTGTTTGTGTGTGTTGCTTCCAAGGGATCCCCTTTTCAGTATTTATTGACATTCACACTATGTTTGTTTAGTCTGTGGTTCTGCCAAATCAGTAGTGTTATTACTTACTGGTCCTTTGGGATCATCAAGCCCAGTCTTTGTGGCTAGAAAGTAGTATATCGCTTAAGCCGGTGCTAGGAGGCGTGAGAGATGCTGCACTTCACATTACCTCTCATCAATAAAAGCGAGTCTGCTACTTTTATCTCTTGTGTTTGTTATTCCAAGGGATCTCATTTTCAGTATTTATTGACATTCACATTATTGTTTGTTTAGTGCTGCAAGGGGGTCGTAAAAATGCCCCGACTACAAGTCAGTAGTATTATTAGTTTATTTTACTTACTGATCCTTTGTGATCACCAAGCCCAGTCTTTGTGGTTTGAAAGTAGAATATCGTTTAAGCCGGTGCTAGGAGGCGTGGGAGGTGTGCACTTCACATTACCTCTCATAAACAACCGAATCTGTTACTTTTATCCCTTGTTTATGTTTGTTGCTTCCAAGGGATCCCTTTTTCAGTATTTATTGATATTCACACTAGTGTTTGTTTAGTGCTGAGTGGCGGCCGCAAAAAGTTGCCCCGACTACAAATCAGTAGTATTATTACTTACTGGTCCTTTTGGATCATCAAGCCCAGTCGTTGTGGATTGAAAGTAGATTATCGCTTAAGCCGGTGCTAGGAGGCGTGAGAGGTGTTGCACATAACATTACCTCTCATGAACAGGCTCAATAAAACCGAGTCTGCTACTTTTATCTCTTGTTTGTGTTTGTTGTTTCCAAGGGATCCCCCTTTCAGTATTTATTGACATTCACACTAATGTGTGTTTGGTACTGTGTTGCGGCCGTAAAAAGTTGCCAAAAAAAAAGCCGGTGCTAAGAGGCGTGAGAGGTGTTGCAGGATAATAGCGAGGATTGTGCGCATATAAAATCGATTCAAACTAACCAGTAGGCCTTATTGCCTACTGACTGTTCCAAGTCGGTAACCCTGTCTTCACCACCCTTTCTGTTGTTTTTTGTCTCTTTCATTGTATTGTCAAGTCCTTGTTTGCAGTACAGTGTGGACCTACGATGCCATTGCGCTCGGACGCTGTGGTTTCTATAGGACCCTATATCTCATTTTTGCATTTTGAAATTGCGCAATCAGATATTGATACAATCCACACTCACCTTTGTAAACAAGCGCTGCACCTTCAGGGCACGTGTTTCTCCCCCATCTCACATACACTGTACCGAAACCTGTAGAATATACAATTACAAAATCACATACATGCATGTAAAATGGGTTCACGAAGTACATGCCATTCAACAAGGGATCCTATTCATAGCATACGTTAAAACAAATGAAACGTATTCAGTTGTCTTTATTTCTGGTTTCTATCGCATTAAATACAGCAATAAGTTTATTGAAACATTGCCCAGCTTGGAAATCCTTTGTTTTGTTTCGTTGTTTGTATGGTGTCTTTCGTCATGTTATGTTATACCCACTTTTCCTGGGTAGAACCAATACTGTAAACCTCCCGCCAGAGCTTCCAGTGGAATTCGAACCCGCAGCGGTGAGAGGCGAATGTTTACAACGCAACGTTGTGAACCATTCGGCCACGGTGACCAGCATGGAAAACTTAAAGGGACACACGGCAATCTTGATTTGTATAAAAATCGGGGTGTCCCGTTCACTTTTCTATATAAAATGCTTTTTTGCTATCATTGTTATCAATTATAAGAACATTTTAAAGTAAATAGCTTTTAAATATTTCTAACAGTTGATTATACTGCACCAATAGTATGTTTACATTTGGTAGAATATGGAAAAAATATTTAGAAATCAATATTTTGATTATATGCGAGCAGGTTTAAAATTTTACTGGATAAATAAAACAAGATGCTTACTGTAATTGTATTATTTCAATACATAGCTATAACTTAAAAGATATCAAACTCAATTTTGCTAATAGTGACCTGTTTTCATTTTGTCAATATCCTCCTTAAATACTTGTCTCTCAGACTGTAACAGCGATAGTCCTTGGTTAACTCGTTCATCCATCCGTTTCATTTCCTGACGAATATCGTGCATGCCTATCTCCATCCGTATTAACTTCTCCAATAGTTTTTCTTCATACTGAAATCTTGAACATTCCGGTTCTTCACTGTAGCAAGTTTTTAATAGCATCATCACGACAATAAACATAACAGGGGGTGCTTCCATGTTTATAACTACAAAGCAACAGTTATGAATAAATGTGAATACTTCGCAACAAATCTAAACTGTACTACTATTCTAACCCAAGAATAGGATGAAAACGTAAGAAGCATTGATTTTATTAAAGGTTCTTGCCCGATATTAAATAGGTAAAATCAGATTACCTACTTCAATCCCAGTATATGCAAGTGTACACTGTTCACTTGGCTATATTTGTGTAATTCTCAAAATTTTAATATTGGTATTATAAAAACTAATATTATTGAAGATTTTTAAACATTTTTTTTTATATTGTATACACATCAGTCGAAGACTCAATAAAACCGAGTATGTTACTTTCCTCTGTTGTTTGTGTTTGTTGCTTCCAAGGGATCCCCTTTTCAGCATTTCTTCTTTCATACTCTCTTGACATTCACGCTGCCCTTTGTTTAGTGTTGTGTGGCGGTTGTACGTACTGGTCCGTTGTTTAGTGTTGTGTGGCGGTTGTACGTACTGGTCCGTTGTTAAGTGTTGTGTGGCGGTTGTACGTACTGGTCCGTTGTTTAGTGTTGTGTGGCGGTTGTACGTACTGGTCCGTTGTTTAGTGTTGTGTGGCGGTTGTACGTACTGGTCCGTTGTTTAGTGTTGTGTGGCGGTTGTACGTACTGGTCCGTTGTTTAGTGTTGTGTGGCGGTTGTACGTACTGGTCCGTTGTTTACTGTTGTGTGGCGGTTGTACGTACTGGTCCGTTGTTTAGTGTTGTGTGGCGGTTGTACGTACTGGTCCGTTGTTTAGTGTTGTGTGGCGGTTGTACGTACTGGTCCGTTGTTTAGTGTTGTGTGGCAGTTGTACGTACTGGTCCGTTGTTTAGTGTTGTGTGGCGGTTGTACGTACTGGTCCGTTGTTTAGTGTTGTGTGGCGGTTGTACGTACTGGTCCGTTGTTTAGTGTTGTGTGGCGGTTGTACGTACTGGTCCGTTGTTTAGTGTTGTGTGGCGGTTGTAAAAGGTCGCCCAACTACATCTCAGTAGTAGTAGTAGTACTTACTGGTCCGTTGGGATCATCAAACCCACTCTTTTTGGTGTCAAAGTAAAATCCGCTTAATCCGGTGCTAGTGGGCGTGAAAGATGTTGCACATTATATTAAATCTCATAAACAGACTCAATAAAACCCGAGTCTGCTACTTTTATCTCTTGTTTGTGTTTCTTGCTTCCAAGGGATCCCCTTTTCAGTAGTTATTGTTTATGGATTATCATGGGGGACTGTACGTTGTTCGGTGGTAGTGAGCTTGCAACAAGTCCTTACACAATTTTAGAGAAGAGACACATTCGGGTATCATACCTCCTGTTTTCAATAGACCGCCAGTTCAGATGTGTAAGCATACTTATACTACTTGCTAGGTGAAGTAATTGTAAAGGGTCCAGCTAGCAGCTCTGCGCTGAACCGTCTTGAGCCTGTCAACATTCGTTTTTGTATATGGGCTCCAAATTGGTGAGGCTTACTTTACAAAAGAACGGACAAGCGTCTTGAAGGCTGTTTCTGTGATTTTTTTTGGTTCTGACGTTTGTCTTTAGTTTTTGTATATGGGCTCCAAATTGGTGAGGCGTACTTTACAAGAGAACGGACAAGCGTCTTGAAGGCTGTTTCTGTGATTGTTTTTGGTTCTGATGTTTGTCTTTATGAAGCCCAATGATCTGTTTGCAAAGGCACTTACCCTTTATATATGGTTGTTCCTTGAGAGGCTGCTGCTGATGTCAAAACTCAAGTACTTGAAATAACAGGATTCCGATCAGTAAAAAAGAGTATGATAATGGACCTTTGGAAACGGCTGAAAACGACACATACGAAATATTGCAGTCTCGGTTTGATTGAGACTGTTCATGAGCGGTATTGAAATATGCTAGCTACCGCTAACGCCCTCTAGCCCCGGGTTGAGCAGAACTCAATATTTATAAAATCAATAGTACAAAATTTTAACCATCCCGAAGATGGCATGCATATGGCGGTGGACATGGAGTATCTTTCTTCCCCATGTCGTACTGCGCATCTAATAAAATTAAATGCCCCGAAGAGCGAACTAAACATAATGGAGTTTAGTTGGGAGCAGCGGTTATGAAGCCTGCATATCACAAGTAACAGTCAAAAGACTAAATTAAAAAGCAGACAACATATCCTACAAGTGGTTAAACAATACCCAGAGCCTATAATCGGCCGGAGTAGTGGAACCACTAAATCGAAAATTAAGTAAGAAAACAAAAACAAATGAAAAAGTACCACCGATAATTAAATATAAGTATCTGGGCTCAGCGATCTCCAAAGATCGAAAGTCCTTAAAGACCCAACTGGCGTATATAAGGGAGGTAATGGCTGGGGGTGGTTTCCCTTGTATATTTGAACATGTTTCATGTCAGGGACACTTTTTCTTTAAAAACTCATAAAAAACAGTTATAGTTATCTTTCAAAAAATATATGCTTGAAGTTTAACTGATTTCCTTTCATTATTATGAAAATAGAGTTATATGGTTCTTTCTGATTTTCATAATTAAATAAAATCATCAAACCAAAATTTCAAATTTCAAATCCATGGGAGGAGCTAAGTATTCATGAGATCATGTGACTCCACTGTTTGTAAACAAATGAACAAGAAACACATGGTAGTATGTTATTGCTGTACAGGTTAGTAAAATATGTATAATAAACATGCTTAGCACTTACTTTGGATGTTTTTAATTTGTGAAATTCTCCAAATACATGTACATTTGTGTTGCAGCATTTTATATCCATATTTCTAAACATTTACTAATGTTTTCACCAGTCGAAGTTTGCATCATTTTAACAATTTTAGTATTATACTGTTTGTGTTTTGTTGCTCAAATACTGATGTATACACATATCCTTTTATTGAATAATCTGTGCAACAGTACATATATTAAAATTATATCACAATTGTGTTGTATTACCAACACTGACCGGTATACGGCTCTTCTGGTAGGTTAGGATAGCGAGACCTTACTAAGTTTAATACACATTCTGGCATTATCTCTCTTTGAATTCTAACAACACTCATCTACGTGGTCCCTTTTCATTAACAAGTTACTTATAAGTTTTGCACCCAGCATTTCTTCTGTCGAGCATTGACCAACATTTCTTGTATCTTACCCTTCTTTAAATTTTATTTTTGGCATGTGGTCTTGACCCACTTCCAAGCCATGATTGTTCATGTGTAATCACAAGAATCATCTACATTCGTCATCAAATCTGTTTCTGTAACATCGTTAATTGATAAAACTTGAGCATCATGTTCCTGCTTTCTTGAATTGTATTAATTGGTGGCTCATGTTACACATTGTCATTATTTTGTTGTTCTTTTGGTGATTTGTTTATTTCAATAAAATTCCAATTGTAATGATTGAAAAGAGCTTCAGCTGTAGGTTTTTGCTCTTCGTTAACTAATAATGATAACACAAATATTTTGGATGTATCCATCACACACAAAATAAAAATATAACACGTTTTCACCAATCTCTAAAACATATCACTTCACCGCATTTTATTAAAATGCCAAAATGCCGCCAAGAACAGTATGGTGGAGTTCAATTTATATAGGTTAATCAACTATTTCTTTTATTATTTAGAGCGTTTAAATAACATAAAATAAACATATTTAGAGATGACATGCGAGTAATTAGATTACGCATATGTTTGTTTAGAATGTATGATGAGAAATGAATAAAACAAATGGGAAAATAAAAGTGCAGAAATGGATCCTCTACCTTACTTGTAATGGAATTGTCCAATTACGATACAGGCTAATTGGGCCATAGAAAATGATCCTTACAATGCAACCTTATCACAGGTGTTGACATATATATACTGATTATGTCTGGTATTTGTGGAACAGTGTTGCTGTATACAGATTACACATTCATTAAACATATACTAATGGATGACAATTTGTCAAGGAAAAAAATAAAATAAAAGTGCTCAAAAGAAAAACATTCCATTGGTGTAGATCAATTTGGCTGAATTATGTGGACTATGTTTTAGAATAATAAAACTACTGAATATTATAAATACAGTTATTGTGTACATTTTTAGTGAATGGTACGCGCTGCAGCAAAATACATGAATGAATGAATGAATGAATGGTGTTTTACGTCATGAACTTGAAGATATAAACCCTATATTACGTAGAACGAGGTACATCCCCATCTACATGTTCAAATAAATAGCAGCATTACCCCAATGTTCATCTATCGAGTGATAGTAACATTATAATTTAAGATTATAATATAATATATAATTTCAGATAAGAGAGATGGCTTAAACTTTCGATAATTGATGAAGAATTTCCATCTAAATGTGGATTGTTAACGATTTCAAAATTGAAGTCATCTCTCTTATCCTAAATTATAATGTTACTCGATAGATGAAGATTGGGGAATACTGCTATTGTATTTGAACTGTTGGCTTTAGTTAACGTGAGCTCTGGTGGATACTTATTTGTAACTGTATGGGCAGTGAACGTTTCATCAATACTGAGTATGTCATCTATGTAAACCGGAGTAGTGATATACAACTACATTACTTAGTTTATATTTTATTTACCGGCGAAGTCTACAAAGTACACTAATGTGGCCTGCAACAAGAATAAAAACATAAAACTATGACACTAAAATATACTATAATAAGAATAAAATTAAGAAACAACCTTACCAGAATCACGCGTTATGGTCATTGATGTTCTTCTTCTTTTCTGTATTACGCCTTATTTAAACAGTGTGCCCTACCGACTTGTATATTCTTCATCAATTATAGAACTTCACGGATGCAATCTATTCCAATTTATAAAACAATGGAAAAGGATTTATTTTCACCAACTTGATATGTTTATACATGTGCACTTGTAAAAGATAGATGTGTAAGGTATATTGCCGATCATGCTTTAAGGAATACCAGTTTAGACCAGTTTGGTCGATACGTTAGAAATAGAATACCTAGAAATGAAAGATATTGTCAATGTTGTAATAGCAGCAATATTGTAGACGAGTATCACTTTATTTTGAAATGTGTTTGTTATACAGGAGTCCGCAAACTTATATTAAGAAATATTATTATAATAGACCAAGTATGTTTAAATTCGTAGAATTATTTTAGACGCAGGATACTGATAGAATTACTAATTTAGCAAACAATTTAAGTAAAACTTTATCTGTAAGAAATTCATTGTTGAATATTTAAAAAATATATTTTGTATTTTCATTCTCATGTAACAGTTATTTGCTATATATATTGCTCAAACTATTGATATAAAATATAACATCTATAGAATCATGTGACTTATGTATGGACCATTGTATTTAACTAGTTATGCATGGATAAATGACAATGTATGTATGTACAAGTTAAATGAAATATATGTTCTGTTCTATATTTGTATTAGTGCACGAACAAACACATGTCAATTCACGATCCTGGACATACTATTATTTCGAGCACACTACACACGTCAATTCACGACCCTGGACATACTATTATTTCGAGCACACAACACACGCTAATTCACGACCCTGAACATACTATTATTTCGAGCACACAACACACGCCAGTTCACGACACTGGACATACTATTATTCGAGCACACAACACACGCCAATTCACGACCCTGAACATACTATTATTTCGAGCACACAACACACGCCAGTTCACGACCCTGGACATACTATTATCCGAGCAGACAACACACGCCAATTCACGACGCTGGACATACTATTATTTCGAGCACACAACACACGCCAATTCACGACCCTGGACATACGGGGGGCAGGGTAGTGAGCCACACTGTGCTTCTACTAGGTACAAGATGTGTTCATTATCATTGGAACCGCCATAAGGTATGAAGTCAGGCTGATGATCCACGCAGATGTAATTGTACTGTGCCTTGTGGGTCATCAAATTGGCCATTATGAATCCGTTATTTTCTTGTGTCCATCCAGTGTAGCAATTTTTCCTAGCAGGTATCATCATCGTCGACGATTTAGGTGCCCTACAAACCGCACACGGCATGTCTTGTTGATAAACGGCGTAATCGAAGATATGATTATTGTCATCAGTATCGATTTCAGTTCCATATATCCCACCTCCCCCATTGTTCCCGTCCGCGTACCTAGACCACGTTGGATCTGATGGAAGACATAAATGGCTGCTTCCGCTGCCCTCGCTGCTGTACTTATTTCCTCCAATATAACCTGTAATATTAATATATATATTAGAGGAAATAAGTATATATATTATTGAGCGAACTGAAAATTGCAGTCGTATATTGACACAATCCACACTCACCTTCGTAAACAAGCGCTGCACCATCAGGACACGTGTTTTTGCCCCATCTCACATACACTGTACCAAAACCTGTAGAATGTATAATTTTAAGATCACGTGAATGCGTAATACGTACTGTACATGAAATACAAGCACAGGATGATCCTACTCATAAGTTAAAAGAAATGAAGCTCATTCAATTGTCTCCTTCGCCGGTTTCCGACGCATTTAATAAAGCATTCATGTTATTGAAACATTGCCCAGCATGAACAACTCAACAAGAAGCTGAGACGGTTCTTCTTTTAGGGCATGTGTGTTTTTGTTTTAACAACAACCTTTTAGTTACGCTCCAAATGTTGATCCACTTCACACCTTGAGTATTCAGATTTACTTACGCATTGCATTAATTATAAATTGTATTATTTCTATAAAACATTTCCATGAAACTTGCTAGATAGTTAACGATATATGACGCTAATGTTTGCTAATAGTGACCTGTTTTCATCTGACCAATATCCTCCTTAAATCCCTGTTTCTCAGACTGTAACAGCGACAGTCCATGGTTAACTCGTTCATCCATAAGTTTCATTTCCTGACGAATCTCGTCCATGCCTATCTCCAGCCGTATTAACTTTTCCAATAGTTTTTCTTCATACTGAAATCTTGAACATTCCGGTTCCTCGCAGAAGCAAGTTTGCAATAGCATCATCACGACAATAAACACAGAAATGGGTGCTTCCATCTTAAGAATAACACAGCACCAGTTATGGATAAATATGAAATACTTCGATAATCTAAACCGTTTGTGTGTTACTAACTCGAGAGTGGGAATGCATGTAAGCATTGGTTTTATTAAAGGTTGTTGCCCGCGATTAGGTAGGTAAAATCTGATATATCTACATTAATTCATCTGTCTAAGCCTTGTGTTTTAATATTGTTATTTTGTTCTGCAGCGAAACAAGAAGTATTTGGGGATTCCATATTCTAGGTCTCGATTAAAGAAATCACAGCATGCGCATTTACGTTGTTTTTTTGTGTGTTGTTTTATACAAATACCTATAATATACAGAATGTTGGTAATAATTTTAATGTAAAGCCGTACAACATGATCTAGATATACAATCTAATCCAATTGGGGTCTGACCTAACAGACAAAACAGAATATCTGTTTCCTTCGGCATATTATCACTTACCTCAAGTGATTCGGTTCAGGTTATTAGCTCTGAAGAAATAAAACGAAACTAAGACCTTCAAAAATCCAGGGTACTATCCTTTAACTCAACAATTTCCAGTAGTATATCAATAGCAGCAATGGCCGCTTCAAGTGTGTTATTTTTTTAAATAGTTTGTATTTCTGTTAACGCTGCTAATGAGGTTTACTGAGATTTAGGATAACATATACTTATTTGCTAATTTGCCTATGTCAAATACATATAATTTCTTATACTTTAGTAATTAGAATAATCAGTTCTCAATCTGTAAATTGTGCCGATCCGTATTAAGTTCAAGGTCTCGGGTCTAGGCATACGTTTAAACATGTATGCAAACGACTACATTTATCAAAACGAATGTTGTACTTAGTTGAACTGATTTCAAACACATTTTATAAATGTTTAATACAAATATACGTTTATTTAAAAAGACACTAGGTGTCTATGTTGATTTTACTTCTGTATATCTCTTCAAATGTACGTCTCCGTATTGATTTTAATAATAGCATACAGGTCAATACTTAACATTTATTTTAACATTGGTTAATATACCTTTAGATTAGTTTGACACGGCTGAAGATGTTGGTCAAGAACCAGTTAGTACTAATCTTGTTCAGTAACTCACTACTGAGAAGACCACTACAAGAACTAGAAAAGACAATCTTCTTTAAGACAGGGAGTGCAATCCTTTATGATAGCGAACAAGAAGGAAGCAGAGAACCTGCAGCCCTGCGTGAATTTGTCTATACGAAGAATGGTACTTTCGTCGGATCATTCTCGTGCATTTCTCAATATATAGGGTCATTATATGCATTCCATTGAGCTGACTATTATATTTTCATGTTGTTTAACGGCTCATCAACACAGTATAGGTTATTTAGAGCCGCCCCAGAGAGAGGGGAAGGATACATAGAAATCCGGAACCTGCCCTACTCTTATTATCGAATATGGTTCTTTAACGTGCTCGGACATGGCGACATAAGGCAAGTAAGCACACATTCAATATTCACTATTTCGTTTCAGAAGGAGCCCATTGTTAGTATTTATGTGTTTAGCGGCGGCTGTAAAATATATCCCAGTGCTGCGAATCAGTAGTGATATTACTGTCTTGTACTTTATTATCATCGATCCCAATTATTATGGCTTCAAAATAGAATACCACAAAACCGCTGCTTGAGAACGCGAGAGGTGTTGCATTTACACTGACCCTAATGAACAGACTATTCTACCTTCTGTTTTTGTTTGTGTTCGCTGCATCTCTTCCGAAGTATTATTTCCATACGTTCATGAAGAATGTTTTCCACTTGAACTATGTCCAATCTTAACCATTTGTGCATGTCATTGCGCTCTATTTACCTGTTCTCCTCTATTTACCTGTTCTCCTAACCAATTCACAACGGTGCCTTTCTTTGTAGTCGCAATAAATACAATAAAAACTAAAAACAGCACTGCACGTCTTTGCAGACGCATTTTTTTGTCTGTCATAATCTCTAATTATGTCAAAGACGTGTGAAAAGTTTCAATCTATTATGTGAAGTTGTTTACGAGATACAAGCATGCATACAACACTTTAACAACATTTTTCATTGATCTAAGATTTAAAGGGGCCATATATAATTCTGTTAAAATAAAAGCATGCATCATTGTATCTAATGATGCCGAAACCATGTGAGAATATTTAATCTAGTACAATATTACATAAAAAAGACAGTTAACCAAGGACAACAGATGCAGACGACCATCAATGGATGACAATACCTCATAAGTTGTTTCAAACATTTCTGCACATTACTGTTCTTTCTGTTTCTTTTTAAATATAATTATATAAATTTATTTTCTCCCGGACAACCCCATTTCATTTATTCTGAGTAAAATACCACCGTTTAAGTAGGTTCAAAAAAAAAGTAAGAAAGGAGTAATTTGGATATCGCCGAACACGATAAATACAAAAAATATTGCAGTCGGTTTGATTGAGACTGTTCATGAACGGTAGTGAAAAGTGTTTGCTAACTTTCACGCCCTCTAGCCCCGGGATGAGCAGAACTCAATATTTAAAATGTCTATAGCACACAAATTTCAGCCATCCCGAAGATGGTATGCATTCATCGGTGAACATGGAGCCTTCAATGAAGTATTTTCAAACCGTTCCATGGCCAGCGGCGTATGGTCCCAGTTTCTAACAAAACACTTTGCCCTAAACGAGAAAACAATAGGCGAAATGAATAAAATGGAATTTAGTTGGAAGCAGCGGTTATGAAGCCTGCGTATCACAGGTAACCCTTCCTCTGATAAAAAGGAGTTACCTCCACTAATTAAATGGAGTTACTTCCCCTGATAACAGGAGTTACCACCACTAAAAAAATGCAGTTACCTGCCCTAATAAAAACAGTTACTTCCCCAGACAAAAAAGGAGTTACTTACCCGGACAAAAAGGAGTTACTCCAATGATAAAAAGGAATTAATTCTCCTAATCAAATGGAGTTACCTACCATAATAAAACAGTTACTTCCCCTGACAAAAGAGGAGTTACATCACCTAATAAAATTGAGTTACTTTTCCTGATAAAAGGAGTTACCTCCCCTAATAAAATGGAATTAATTCGCATGATAAAATGAAGTTACTTCGCCTGATGAAAAGGAGTTACCCCCCTAATAAAACTGAGTTACTTTCTCTGATAAATGGAGTTACTTTCCCTGATAAAAGGAGTAACCTCCCGTAATAAAATTTATTTACTTCCCCTGATGAAACAGAGTTAATTCCCCTGACAAAAAGGAGTTACCTGCCATAATAAAATAACAGTTACTTCCCGTGACAAAAACGAAGTTACTTACCCTGACAAAAAGGAGTTACCTCTGCTGATAAAATGGAATTACCTTCCCTAATAAAATAAGAGTAACCTGCCATAATAAAAGAACAGTTACTTACCCCGACAAAAAGGAATTACCTCCGCTAAAAAATTGGAGTTACTTCCAACAATAAAAAGGAATTACCACCACTTATACAATTGAGTTACCTGCCCTAATAAAACAGTTACTTCCCCTGACAAAAACGGAGTAACCTCTGATAAATTGAGTTACTTCCCCTGATAAAAAGGAGTTACCTGTCCTAATAAAAACAGTTACTTCCCCTGACAAAAAAGGAGTTACCTCCTCTGATAAAAAGGAGTTACTACCCCTGATAAAATGGAGTTACCTGTTCTAAAAAAAGGAGTTACCTGCCCTCATAAAACAGCTAATTCCCATGACATAAATGGAGTTACTTCCCCTGATAAAAAGGAGTTACCTCCCCTTATAATTCAGTTACTCCCCCTAATAAAATGGAGTTACTCCCCCCAATAGAATGAAGTTAAGTACCCTGATAAAAATGAGTTGCTTTGCCTGCTGAAAAGCACTTCTCCCCTAATAAAATGGAGTTACTTTGTCTGACAAAAAGGAGTTACTTCCACCTGATAAAAAGGAGTTACCTCCCATAATAAAATGGAGTTACTTCCCCATAAAAAAGGAGTTACTTCGCCTGATAAAAAGGAGTTAGCTCCCTAATAAAAAGGAGTTACCTCCCTAATAAAATCGAGTTACTTTCCCTGAAAAAAGTAGTTACCTCTCCTAATAAAACAGTTACTTCCCCTGACAAAAAATGGAGTTACTCTCCTAATAAAAAGACTTACTTCCCCTGAAAACAGGAGTTACCTCTCCTAATAAAATGGAGTTACTTCCGCTGATAAAAAGTAGTTACTTCCCCCCGACAAAAAATGGAGTTACTTCCCCTGATAAAAAGGAATTACCTACCTTAATAAAATGATTTATTTCCCTGATAAAAAGGAGTTAATTCCTCTAATAAAATGGCGTTACTTCCCTTGATAAAAAGGAGTTAGCTCCCCTAATAAAATGGAGTTACCGCTCCTAATAAAATAGAGTTACTTCCCTTGCTAAAAAGGAGTTAGCTCCCCTAATATAATGGTTAGCAAGGAGTTAGCTCTCCTAATAAAATGGAGTTACTTCCCCTGATAAAATTGAGTTACTTCCCTGATAAAAAGGAGTTACTTCTCCTAATAAAAAGGAGTTACTGTCCCTGATAAAAAGGAGTTACTACCCCTGATAAAAAGGAGTTAGCTCCACTAATAAAATGGAGTTAGCTCCCCTAATAAAATGGAGTTACTTCCCTTGATCAAAAGGAGTTAGCTCCCCTCATAAAATGGAGATACATCACCGGAAAAAAGGAGTTACCGCTCCTAATTAAATAGAGTTACTTCCCTAGCTAAAAAGGAGTTAGCTTTCCTAATGAAATGGAGTTACTTCCCCTGAAAAAAAGAGTTACCTCTCCTAATAAAATTGAGCTATTTCCCCTAATAAAATAGGTTCCTTCGCCTAATAAAATGGAGTTACCTGTTCTAAAAATTGGAATTACTTCCCCTGATAAAAAGGAGTTACCTGCCCTCATAAAACAGATAATTCCCATGACATAAATGGAGTTACCTCCCCTAATAATTCAGTTACTCCCCCTAATAAAATGGAGTTACTTCCCCCAATAGAATGAAGTTAAGTACCCTGATAAAAAGGAGTTGCTTTGCCTGCTGAAAAGCACTTCTCCCCTAATAAAATGGGAGTTACTTCCCAATAAAAAAGGAGTTAGTTCCCCTAATAAAATTGAGTTACTTCGCCTGATAAAAAGGAGTTAGCTCCCTAATAAAATTGAGTTACTTCCCCTGATAAAAAGGAGTTACCTCCCTAATAAAATCGAGTATAAAAAAGTAATTACCTCTCCTAATAAAACACTTACTTCCCCTGACAAAAATGGAGTTACTTACCCTGAAAAAAGGTGTTACCTCTCCTAATAAAAAGAGTTACTTCCCCTGAAAACAGGAGTTACCTCTCCTAATAAAATGGAGTTACTTCCGCTGATAAAAAGTAGTTACTTCCCCCCCCGACAAAAAATGGAGTTACTTCCCCGGAAAAAAGAAGTTACCGCTCCTAATAAAATAGAGTTACTTCCATGGCTAAAAAGGAGTTAGCTCCCCTAATAAAATGGTTAGCAAGGAGTTACTTCCCCTGATAAAATTGAGTTACTTCCCCTGATAAAAAGGAGTTGGCTCCCCTAATAAAAAGGAGTTACTTCCCCTGATAAAAAGGAGTTGGCTCCCCTAATAAAAAGGAGTTACTTCTCCTGATAAAAGGAGTTACCTCCCTTAATAAAATGGAGTTACTACCCCTGATAAAAAGGAGTTAGCTCCCCTAATAAAATGGAGTTACTTCCCTTGATGAAAGGAGTTAGCTCCCCTGATAAAATTGAGTTACTTCCCCTGATAAAATGGAGTAACTTCCCTTGATAAAAAGGAGTTAGCTCCCCTAATAAAATGGAGTAACTTCCCTTGATAAAAAGGAGTTAGCTCCCCTAATAAAATGGAGATACATCACCGGAAAAAAGGAGTTAACGCTCCTAATAAAATAGAGTTACTTCCCTTGCTAAAAAGGAGTTAGCTTCCCTAATAAAATGGTGAGCAAGGAGTTACTTCCCCTGATAAAAAGGAGTTACTTCCCCTGATAAAAAGGAGTTACCTCCCCTAATAAAAAGGAGTTACTTCTCCTGATAAAAAGGAGTTACCTCCCTTAATAAAATGGAGTTACTTTCCCAGATAAAAAGGAGTTACTACCCCTGATAAAAGGAGTTACTTCGCCTGATAAAAAGGAGTTAGCTCCCTAATAAAATTGAGTTACTTCCCCTGATAAAAAGGAGTTACCTCCCTAATTAAATCGAGTTACTTACCCTGAAAAAAGTAATTACCTCTCCTAATAAAACACTTACTTCCCCTGACAAAAAATGGAGTTACTTACCCTGAAAAAAGGTGTTACCTCTCCTAATAAAAAGAGTTACTTCCCCTGAAAACAGGAGTTACCTCTCCTAATAAAATGGGAGTTACTTCCCCTGATAAAAAGGAGTTACCTCCCTAATAAAATCGAGGTTAGCAAGGAGTTAGCTCTCCTAATAAAATTGAGTTACTTCCCCTGATAAAATCGAGTTACTTACCCTGAAAAAAGTAATTACCTCTCCTAATAAAACACTTACTTCCCCTGACAAAAAATGGAGTTACTTACCCTGAAAAAAGGTGTTACCTCTCCTAATAAAAAGAGTTACTTCCCCTGATAAAAAGGAGTTGGCTCCCATAATAAAAAGGAGTTATTTCTCCTGATAAAATGGAGTTACTTTCCCTAATAAAAAGGAGTTACTACCCCTGATAAAATTGAGTTACTTCCCCTGATAAAATGGAGTAACTTCCCTTGATAAAAAGGAGTTAGCTCCCCTAATAAAATGCAGATACATCACCGGAAAAAAGGAGTTACTTCCCTTGCTAAAAAGGAGTTAGCTTTCCTAATAAAATGGAGTGACTTCCCCTGATAAAACTGAGTTACCTCCCTAATACATCGAGTTACTTCCCCTGATAAAAAGGAGTTACTTCCCCTGATAAAAAGGAGTTGGCTCCCCTAATAAAAAGGAGTTACTACCCCTGATAAAAAGGAGTTAGCTCCAATAATAAAAAGGAGTTAGCTCCCCTAATAAAATGGAGTTACTTCCCCTGATAAAAAGGAGTTACTTCCCCTGATAAAAAGGAGTTGGCTCCCCTAATAAAAAGGAGTTACTTCTCCTGATAAAAAGGAGTTACTACCCCTGATAAAAAGGAGTTAGCTCCAATAATAAAAAGGAGTTAGCTCCCCTAATAAAATGGAGTTACTTCCCTTGATAAAAAGGAGTTACTTCCCCTGATAAAAAGGAGTTGGCTCCCCTAATAAAATGTAGTAACTTCCCTTGATAAAAAGGAGTTAGCTCCCCTAATAATATGGAGATACATCACCGGACAAAAGGAGTTACCGCTCCTAATAAAATAGAGTTACTTCCCTTGCTAAAAAGGAGTTAGCTCCCCTAATAAAATGGTTAGCAAGGAGTTAGCTCTCCTAAGAAAATGGAGTTACTTCCCCTGATAAAACAGTTACCTTCCTAATACATTGAGTTACTTCCCCTGATAAAAAGGAGTTGGCTCCCCTAATAAAAAGGAGTTACTTCTCCTGATAAAAAGGAGTTACTTTCCCTTGATAAAAAGGAGTTAGCTCCCCTAATAGAATGGAGTTACTTCCCCTAATAAAAAGTAGTTACCTCCCCTAATAAATGGAGTTAATTCCCCTGAAAAAAGGGAATTACTTCCCTTGATAAAAAGGAGTGTCCCCTTATAAAATTCAGTTACTTCCCTTGATAAAAAGGAGTTACCTCCCCTAATCAATTCCCCCGATAAAAAGCAGTTACCTCCCTAATAAAACGGAGTTACTTTCCCTGATAAAAGGAGTTACCTCCCGTAATAAAATAGATTTACCTCCCCTAATAAAAAGAGTTACTTCTCCTGATAAAAAGGAGTTGCTTCCCCTGAAAAAAAGAAATTACCTCCACTAATAGAATGGAGTTACTTCCCCAGAAAAAAGGAGTAATCTCACATAAGATAAAAAGGAGTTACCTCCCCTAATCAATTAAGCTAATTCCCGTGATAAAAGGAGTTACCTCCCCTGATAAAAAGGAGTTACCTCCCCTAATAAAAAGGAGTTACTTCCCCTGAAAAAAGGAGTTACCTCCTCTAATAAAATTGTTATTTCCCGCGGTAAAAAGCAGTTACTTCCCCTGAAAAAAGGAGTTGCTTCCCCTGAAAAAGGAGTTACTTCCCTTGATCAAAAGGAGTAAGCTCCCCTTAAAAAGAAATTACCTCCACTAATAGAATGGAGTTACTTCCTGTGATAAAAAGGAGTTATTTCCCGTGATAAAAAAGTGTCCCCTAATAAAATTCAGTTACTTCCCTTAATAAAAAGGAGTTACCTCCCTTGATAAAAAGGAGTGTCCCCTAATAAAATTCAGTTACATCCCTTGATAAAAAGGAGTTACCTCCCCTAATCAACTGAGTTAATTCCCGTGATAAAAAGGAGTTACCTCCCCTGATAAAAGGAGTTATTTCCCCCGATAAAAAGCAGTTACCTCCCCCGGTAAAAAGGAGTTACCTCCCCTAATAAAAAGAGTTACTTCTCCTGATAAAAAGGAGTTGCTTCCCCTGAAAAAAAGAAATTACCTCCACTAATAGAATGGAGGAGTTACTTCCCCAGAAAAAAGGAGTCATCTCACATAAGATAAAAAGGAGTTACTTGCCCTGATAAAAAGTAGTTACCTCCCCTAATCAATTAAGCTAATTCCCGTGATAAAAGGAGTTAGCTCCCCTAATAAAAAAGTGTTACTTCCCCTGAAAAAAGGAGTTACCTCCCCTAATAAATGCAGTTGTTTCCCTTGAAAAAAGGGAGTTACTTCCCTTGATAAAAATGAGTGTCCCCTAATAAAATTCAGTTACTTCCCTTGATAAAAAGGAGTTACCTCCCCTAATAAAAACGAGTTACTTCCCCTGAAAAAAGGGTTCCTTCCCCAGAAAAAAGGAGTCATCTCACATAAGATAAAAAGGAGTTACTTCCCCTGATAAAAAGGAGTTACCTCCCCTGATAAAAAGGAGTTACTTTCCCTGAAAAAAGGAGTTACTTCCCCCGATAAAATGGAGTTGCTTACCCTGAAAAAAAGAAATTACCTCCACTAAAAGAAAGGAGTTACCTCCTCTAATAAAATTGAGTTATTTCCCCTAATAAAAAGGAGTTACTTCCCCTAACAAAAAGGAGTTAGCTCCCATAATAAAATTCAGTTATTTCCCTTGATAAAAAGGAGTTACCTCCCCTAATCAATTGAGTTAATACCCGTGATAAAAAGGAGTTATTTCCCGCGATAAAAAGGAGTTACCTCCCCTAATAAAAGAGTTACTTCCCCTTAAAAAAGGAGTTAGCTCCCCTAATAAATGGAGTTGCTTCCCCTGAAAAAACGGAGTTACTTCCCTTGATAAAAATGAGTGTCCCCTAATAAAATTCAGTTACTTCCCTTGATAAAAAGGAGTTACTTCCCGTGATAAAAAAAGAGTTACTTCCCCTGAAAAAAGGAGTAACTTCCCTTGATAAAAAGGAGTTATTTCCCCCGAGAAAAAGGAGTTACCTCCCCTAATAAATGGAGTTGCTTCCCCTGAAAAAAAGAAATTACCTCCTCTAATAAAATCGAGTTATTTCCCGTGGTAAAAAAGAGTTACCTCCCCTAATAAAAAGGAGTTACTTCCCCTAACAAAAAGGAGTTAGCTCCCCTAATAAAATTCAGTTATTTCCCTTGATAAAAAGGAGTTACCTCCCCTAATCAATTCCCGTGATAAAAAGGAGTTACTTCCCCTGATAAAAAGGAGTAACATCCCCTAATAGAATGGAGTTATCTCTCCTAATAAACGGAGTTACTTCCCCAGAAAAAAGGAGTTATCTCACCTAAGATAAAAAGGAGTTACATCCCCTAACTAAATGGGAGTTACTTACCCTGATAAAAAGGAGTTAGCTCCCCTAATAAATGGAGTTACTCCCTTGATAAAAAGGAGCGTCCCCTAATAAAATTCAGTTACTTCCCTTGATAAAAAGGAGTTAATTCCCGTGACAAAAAGGAGTTACTTCCGATGATAAAAACGAGTTACTTCCCATGATAAAAACTAGTTACCTCCTCTAATAAACGGAGTTACTTCCCGTGATAAAAAGTAGTTATCTCCCGTAATAAAAAGGAGTTAGTTCTCCTGATAAAAAGGAGTTACCTCCCCTAATCAATTGAGTTAATTCCCGTGATAAAAAGGAGTTACCGCCCCTCATAAAAAAAGTTAATTCCCCTGAAAAAAAAAGAGTTACTTCCCCTAACAAAAAGGAGTTAGCTCCCCTAATAAAATTCAGTTATTTCCCCCGATAAAAAGGAGTTACCTTAAAGAATGTATGCGTCTTATGTATATTGCCTTTGTCTATATATGTAACTATGTATGTGTCTTATGTATATATCTATGCATGCAGGTACACAGTCCAGGGGCGTAGCAGGCCCGCTTAATTTCTGAACACTGTAGTGGGGTCAAACATTTCGAAAAATCGAGTGTTTCTGGCGCATTTTCCAGATACATTTAAAATGCTAAAACATACATGTCAGCTTCGCCACTGCTTGACACGCATAGGTCAAGGTCGGCTTGCTAACCTACTTTTGGGAATAATATGTAGGAGTCGAATATGAAAGCAAGGGTGGACATACACCATTGTACAGACTAATATGGTGGCATGCCAGTGCTGTAGCCAGGCCTTAAAAACACCCGAGGCAAATCCTCACCTCCACACTGTAGCTATATACATGACATTAATGTATAATTTATCTACCAATAATTGGTCAAAAAGCATGGAAGCAAGTGTCTCGGTGCACCTCAGCATGGCTATGAACAGCACTGCATAAATGAATCAACACAATATTCAAAACTTTATTTACATACTAGGTAACGAATGTTTCTGTCAAACCAGAGTTATTATTGTAATTTTACACACAAAACATGCAATACATATTTTCCAATCAACCTAACAGTGTCTCCCTCTGAGGTTGCTGTCAAAATATGAATATGATGCATAAATGGAAGTTATATCTCATTTCATTTACAAAAGAAAAAATAACATAATTATAATGTCAATCATTTAAGTTATTATTGCCTCTATAAATAGAGTATAGTCTCATCGAGTTGGCTGATTTAAAATGCCCGTCGATGTGTTTTAATCAACCAACGAGATGAGACAATACTCTGTTTTGTAGCATGTCCATTTCAGCTGTCTGCCATACTCTAACTTCCAATAACTAGGGTACACAATTTATTCTGACGCGTGTTATTTCCAATTAAATGATATACACATGTGCAAATACAAAGAGAATTTCAGTGACCATGCTGCATATATACACACATAATAGCATTTCACTAGTTTCAGTTTTCTCACTGAAATAAAATCACGACAAAAACACCCGACTAGAATGATAAGTTTGTCAGTTAATGGGACACACGGCATTCTTGAACTTAAATTGTAGGTTTCAATTGTTATTCGTTATTCTGCCACAGGTTTAAAGTTATGTAGAAAAACAAATGGGACACTATTGAGTCTTAAAAGAATCAAGATTGCCTTTTGTCACTTTAAAAATGATATTCGGCAACACCATCATCTCAACATGGTTTCATTAAATTGGCTTTTAAGGTGCACCAACACATGAAAGGTTATATGGTGCCTAAAAGCAATGAATGTGCCAGGCTCATCCCAAATTTCAAAATCTGTTTGTTGTAAGGTCTGTGGTAACATCAAATAGTGTTTTTTCTGGTACCATCAAATGGTGGCAGTTCTTAAGACACCCACAAAGAATACACCCAATGTAATTCAATTCTGTATATTAAAGCTACAACATTTATGTCAAAAAAATATGTTCTGGTCTGCAAGAGAATGCACAAAATCTCCTGGAAAAAACCCATGCCAACTTTCCTAATACATGTTACATAATGTAAGCAAATAAAGGGTCAGATCCAGGAACTTGCTGTGTTAGTAATAGGAAGTTATGTTGTACATAGATATACAGGGTTCATGTATGGTTATAGGAAGTCATGTTGTACATGGATATACAGGGTTCATGTATGGTTATAGGAAGTCATGTTGTACATGGATATACAGGGTTCATGTATGGTTATAGGAAGTCATGTTGTACATGGATATATAGGGTTCATGTATGGGTATAGGAAGTCATATTGTACATGGATATACAGGGTTCATATATGGTTACAGGGTTCATATATGGTTATAGGAAGTTATGTTGTACAAGGATATACAGGGTTCATATATGGTTATAGAAAGTCATGTTGTACGTGGATATACAGGGTTCATATAAGGTTATAGGAAGTCATGTTGTACATGGATATACAGGGTTCATATATGGTTATAGGAAGTCATGTTGTACATGGATATACAGGGTTCATTTATGGTTATAGGAAGTCATGTTGTACATGGATATACAGGGTTCATATATGGTTATAGGAAGGTATGACTTTACCTAGATATACAGGCTTCATGTATGGTTATAGGAAGTCATGTTGTACATTGATATACATGTATACGGTTCATATATGGTTATAGGAAGTCATGTTGTACATGGATATACATGTATACGGTTCATATATGGTTATAGGAAGGTATGACTATCTATATATACTGGGTTCATGTATGGTTATAGAAAGTCATGTTGTACATGGATATACAGGGTTCATGTATGGTTATAGGAAGGTATGAATCTACCTAGATATACAGGGTTCATGTATGGTTATAGGAAGTCAAGTTGTACATGGATATAAAGGGTTTATATATGGTTATAAGAAGTCATGTTGAACGGTTCATATATGGTTATACAAGGTCATGTTGTACATGCATATACAGGGTTCACATATGCTTAAAGGGTCATGTTGAACATGGATATACAGGGTTTATATATGGTTATAGGAAGTTATGTTGTACATGGATATACAGGGTTCATATATGGTTATAGGAAGTTATGTTGTACATGGATATACAGGGTTCATGTATGGTTATAGGAAGGTATGATCCTACATAGATATACAGGATTCATTATGGTTATAGGAAGTATGACTCTACCTAGATATACAAGGTTCCTATACGGTTATAGGAAGGTATGATTCTATGTAGATATACAGGCTTCATATATCGTCATAGGAAGGTATGTTTATACATAGATATACAGGGTTCCTATATTGTTATAGAAAGGTATGGTTCTAAGTAGATATATATTATATACAGGGTTCATATATGGTTATAGGAATGCATGGTTCTACGTAGATAATCAGTGTTCATATATGGTTATATGAAGGTATGGTCCTGCAGTATAAATCGCATATACTCGAAAAATCTTGCTATATATATTACTTATATAGAGGGTTCATTGATGGTTATAGGTTGGTATGGTTCTACGTAGATATACAGGGTTCATATATGGTTATAGGAAGGTATGACTACCTATTGATACAGGGTTCCTATATGGTTATAGAAAGGTAAGGTTCTACCTAGATATACAGGGCTCATATATAGTCATAAGAAGGTATGGTTCTACGTAGATATACAGGATTCATATATGGTTATATGAAGATATGGTTCTATGTAGATTTACAGGGCTCTTGTAAGGTTATAGGATGGTATGGTTCTAAATAGATATACAGGATTCATATATCGTTATAGGAAGGTATGGCTCTACGTAGATATACAGGGTTCATATATCCTTATAGGAAGGTACGGTTCTACATAGATATACAGGGTTCTTACAAGGTTATAGGATGGTATGGTTATACATAGATATACAGGATTCATAAATCGTTATAGGAAGGTATTTGTTCTACTTGGATATACAGGGTTCATATATCCTTAGAGGAAGGTATGGTTCTATGTAGATATACAGGGTTCATATATGGTTATAGGAAGGTATGATTCTACGTAGATATACATGGCTCATATATGGGTATAGGAAGGTATGGTTTTATGCAGATATACAGAGTTCATATATCCTTATAGGAAGGTATGGTTCTACGTAGATATACAGGGTTCATAAATGGTTATAGGAATGTATGGTTTTATGTAGATATACAGGGTTCATATAATGGTTCTAGGAAGGTACGGTTCTACGTAGATGTACAGGTTTCATATATGTTTCTAGGAGGTATGGTTCTACGTAGATATACACGGTTCATATATTGTTTTAGGAAGGTATGGTTCTATGTAGATATACATGGTTCATATATGATTATAGGAATGTATATATGGTTAGGTATGGTACTACGTAGATAACCATGGTTCATATATGGTTGTAGGAATGTATGGTTGTACGTAGATATTCAGTGTTTACATATGGTTTTAGGAATGTATGGTTCTACGTAGATATACAGGGTTCATAGATGGTTATAGGAATGCATGGTTCTACGTAGATATTCAGGGTTCGTATACATGGTTATAGGAAGGCATGGTCCTACGTAGATATACAGGGTTCATATATATGGTTATAGGAAGGTTTGGTCCTATGTAGATATGCAGGGTTCATATATGGTTATAGGTTGGTATGGTTCTACGTTGATATACAGGGTTCATATATGGTTATAGGAAGGTATGACTACTTATATATACAGGGTTCCTATATGGTTATAGGAAGGTATTGTTCTACATAGATATACAGGTTTCATGTATGGTTCTAGGAAGGTATGGTTCTACGTAGATATACAGGGTTCATATATGGTTATAGGAATGCATGGTTCTACGTAGATATACAGGGTTCATATATGCTTATAGGATGGTATGGTCATAACTAGATATGCAGGGTTCATATATGGTTATAGGACGGTATGGTCCTAACTAGATATGCAGGGTTCATATATGGTTATAGGACGGTATGGTCCTAACTAGATATGCAGGGTTCATATATGGTTATAGGACGGTATGGTCCTAACTAGATATGCAGGGTTCATATATGGTTATAGGAATGTATGGTTCTACGTAGATATACAGGATTCATATATGGTTATATGAAGATATGGTTCTACGTAGATTTACAGGGCTCTTGTAAGGTTATAGGATGGTATGGTTCTAAATAGATATACAGGATTCATATATCGTTATAGGAAGGTATGGCTCTATGTAGATATACAGGGTTCATATATCCTTATAGGAAGGTATGGTTCTATGTAGATATACAGGGTTCATATATGGTTATAGGAAGGTATGGTTCTACATAGATATACAGGTTTCTTACAAGGTTATAGGATGGTATGGTTCTACATAAATATACAGGATTCATATATCGTTATAGGAAGGTATTTGTTCTACGTGGATATACAGGGTTCATATATCCTTAGAGGAAGGTATGGTTCTATGTAGATATACAGGGTCCATATATGGTTATAGGAAGGTATGATTCTACGTAGATATACATGGCTCATATATGGGTATAGGAAGGTATGGTTTTATGTAGATATACAGAGTTCATATATCCTTATAGGAAGGTATGTTTCTACGTAGATATACAGGGTTCATATATGGTTATAGGAATGTATGGTTTTATGTAGATATACAGGGTTCATATAATGGTTCTAGGAAGGTACGGTACTACGTAGATGTACAGTTTTTCAAATATGCTTCTAGGAGGTATGGTTCTACATAGATACACACGGTTCATATATTGTTTCAGGAAGGTATGGTTCTATGTAGATATACATGGTTCATATATGGTTATGGGAATGTATTGTTCTACGTTGATATACAGGGTTCATATATGGTTAGGTATGGTTCTACGTAGATAACCACGGTTCATATATGGTTGTAGGAAGGTATGGTTGTACGTAGATATTCAGTGTTCACATATGGTTTTAGGAAGGTATGGTTCTACGTAGATATTCAGGGTTCATATACATGGTTATAGGTAGGCATGGTCCTACGTAGATATACAGGGTTCATATACATGGTTATAGGAAGGCATGGTCCTACGTGGATATACAGGGTTCATATGGTACGTAAATATTCAGGGTTCATATATATGGTTATAGGAAGGTATGGTCCTACGTAGATATACAGGGTTCCTATATGCTTATAGGACGGTATGGTCCTAACTAGATATGCAGGGTTCATATATGGTTGTAGGTTGGTATGGTTCTACATTGATATACAGGGTTCATATATGGTTATAGGAAGGTATGACTACCTATATATACAGGGTTCCTATATGGTTATAGGAAGGTATTGTTCTACATAGATATATAGGTTTCATATATGGTTCTAGGAAGGTATGGTTCTACGTAGATATACAGGGTTCATATATGGTTATAGGAATGCATGGTTCTACGTAGATATACAGGGTTCATATATGCTTATAGGATGGTATGGTCCTAACTAGATATGCAGGGTTCATATATGGTTATAGGACGGTATGGTCCTAACTAGATATGCAGGGTTCATATATGGTTATAGGACGGTATGGTCCTAACTAGATATGCAGGGTTCATATATGGTTATAGGACGGTATGGTCCTAACTAGATATGCAGGGTTCATATATGGTTATAGGTTGGTACGGTTCTTCGTAGATATACAGGGTTCATATATGGTTATAGGAAGGTATGGTTCTACCTAGATATACAGGGTTCATAATTATACTGTTATAGGAAGGTATGGTTCTAGGTATATATTCAGCGTTCTTATAAGGTTATAGGATGATATGGTTCTACATAGATATACAGGATTCATATATGGTTATAGGAAGGTATGGTTCTACGTAGATATACAAGGTTCATATATCCTTATAGGAAGGTATGGTTCTATGTACATATACAGGGTTCATATATCCTTATAGGAATGTATGGTTCTACGTAGATATTCATGATTCATATATGGTTTTTGGATGGTATGGTACTACGTAGATATACAGGGTTCATATATCCTTATAGGAAGGTATGGTTCTACGTAGATATACAGGGTTCATATATGGTTATAGGAAGGTATGATTCTACGTAGTTATACAGGGTTCATATATGGTTATAGGAAGGTATGATTCTACGTAGATATACAGGGTTCATATATGGGTATAGGAAGGTACGATTTTATGTAGATATACAGGGTTCATATATGGTTATAGGAAGGTATGATTCTACGTAGATATACAGGGTTCATATATGGTTATAGGAGTGTATGATTCTACGTAGATATTCATGGTTCATATATTGTTTTAGGATGGTATGGTTATACGTAGTTATACACGGTTCATATATGGTTATACATAGATACACAGGGTTCATATATGGTTATAGGAATGTATGGTTCTATGCAGATATACAGGGTTCTATGCAGATATACAGGAGTCATATATGGTTCTAGGAAGGTACGGTTCTACATAGATAGACAGGTTTCATATATGGTTATTCTACGTAGATATACAGGGTTCATATATTGTTATAGGAATGTATTGTTCTACGTTGATATACAGGGTTCATATATGGTTAGGTATGGTTCTACGTAGATAACCAGGGTTCATATATGGTTATAGGAAGGTATGGGTGTACGTAGATATTCAGGGTTCATATATGGTTATAGGAAGGTATGGTTCTACGTAGATATACAAGGTTCATAGATGGTCATAGGAAGGCATGGTCCTACGTAAATATTCAGGTTTCATATATATATGGTTATATGAAGGTATGGTCCTACGTAAATATACAGGGTTCCTATATGCTTATAGGACGGTATAGTCCTAACTTGATATGCAGGGTTCATATATGGTTATAGGTTGGTATGGTTCTACGTAGATATACAGGGTTCATATATGGTTATAGGAAGGTATGACTACCTACATATACAGGGTTCCTATTTGGTTATAGGAAGGTATGGTCCTACCTAGATATATAGGGCTCATATATGGTTTTAGGATGGTATGGTTCTATGTAGATATACTGGGTTCATATGTTTTAGGAAGGTATGGTTCTACGTAGATATACAGGGTTCATATATGCTTATAGAATGGTATGGTCCTAACTAGATATGCAGGGTTCATATATGGTTATAGGACAGTATGATCCTAACTAGATATGCAGGGTTCATAATTATATGCTTATAGGTTGGTATGGTTCTACGTAGATATACAGGGTTCATATATGCTTATAGGACAGTATGATCCTAACTAGATATGCAGGGTTCATATATGGTTATAGGAAGGTATGACTACCTATATATACAGGGTTCCTTTATGGTTATAGGAAGGTATGGTTCTACCTAGATATACAGGGTTCATAATTATATCGTTATAGGAAGGTATGGTTCTACATAGATATACAGGGTTCATATATCCTTATAGGAAGGTATGGTTCTATGTAGATATAAAGGGTTCATATATGGGTATAGGAAGGTATGATTCTACGTAGATATACAGGGTTCATATATGCTTATAGAATGGTATGGTCCTAACTAGATATACAGGGTTCATAATTATATGCTTATAGGTTGGTATGGTTCTACGTAGATATACAGGGTTCATATATCCTTATAGGAAGGTATGGTTCTACGTAGATACACAGGGTTCATATATCCTTATAGGAAGGTATGGTTCTACGTAGATACACAGGGTTCATATATGGTTGTAGGAATGTATGGTTCTATGTAGATATACAGGATTCATATATGGTTCTAGGAAGGTACGGTTTTATGTAGATATACAGGTTTCATATATGGTTCTAGGAAGGTATGGTTCTACGTAGATATACAGGGTTCATATATGGTTATTCTACGTAGATATACAGGGTTCATTTATGGTTATAAGAATGTATTGTTCTACGTTGATACACAGGGTTCATATATGGTTAGGTATGATTCTACGTAGATAACCAGGGTTCACATATGGTTATAGGAAGGTATGGTTGTACGTAGATATTCAGGGTTCATATATGGTTATAGGAAGGTATGGCTCTATGTAGATATACAGGGTTCATAGATGGTTATAGGAATGCATAGTTCTATGTAGATATTCAGGGTTCATATATATGGTTATAGGAAGGCATGGTCCTACGTAGATATACAGTGTTCATATATGGTTATAGGAATGCATGTAGATATTCAGGGTTCATATATATGGTTTTAGGAAGGTATGGTTCTACATAAATATACAGGTTTCATATATGGTTAGGTATGGTTCTACGTAGATATACAGGGTCCATATATGGTTGTAGGAGGTATGGTTGTACGTAGATATACAGGGTTCATATATGGTTATAGGAATGTATGGTTCTACGTAGATATACAGGGTTCATATATGGTTTTAGGAAGGTATGATTCTACGTAGATATACAGGTTTCATAAATGGTTACAGGTTTCATATATGGTTATAGGAAGGTATGGTTGCACGTAGATATACAGGGTTCATATATGGTTTTAGGAAGGTATGATTCTACGTAGATATACAGGGTTCATATATGGTTATAGGAATTGAAATGAATGTTGTTTAACGTCTCATCAACACAGTATAGACTATTTAGGGCCGTCCCAGAGAGAGGGGAAGGATATTCACGGTTCATACATATGGTTATAGGAAGGTATGGTCCTACTTAGATATACAGGTTTCATAAATGGTTACAGGTTTCATATATGGTTATAGGAAGGTATGGTTGCACGTAGATATACAGGGTTCATATATGGTTATAGGAAGGTATGGTCCTACTTAGATATACAGGTTTCATAAATGGTTACAGGTTTCATATATGGTTATAGGAAGGTATGGTTGTACGTAGATATACAGGGTTCATATATGGTTATAGGAAGGTATGGTCCTACTTAGATATACAGGTTTCATAAATGGTTACAGGTTTCATATATGGTTATAGGAAGGTATGGTTGCACGTAGATATACAGGGTTCATATATGGTTATAGGAAGGTATGGTCCTACTTAGATATACAGGTTTCATAAATGGTTACAGGTTTCATATATGGTTATAGGAAGGTATGGTTGTACGTAGATATACAGGGTTCATATATGGTTATAGGAAGGTATGGTCCTACTTAGATATACAGGTTTCATAAATGGTTACAGGTTTCATATATGGTTATAGGAAGGTATGGTTGCACATAGATATACAGGGTTCATATATGGTTGTACGTAGATATACAGGGTTCATTATATGGTTATAGGAATGTATGGTTGTATGTAGATATACAGGGTTCATATATATGGTTATAGGAATGTATGGTTGTACGTAGATATACAGGGTTCATTATATGGTTATAGGAATGTATGGTCCTACGTAGATATACAGGGTTCATATATGGTTATAGGAATGCATGGTTTTACGTAAATATTCAGGTTTCATATATATATGGTTATAGGAAGGTATGGTCCTACGTAGATATACAGGGTTCCTATATGCTTATAGGGCGGTATAGTCCTAACTAGATATGCAGGGTTCATATATGGTTATAGCTTGGTATGGTTCTACGTAGATATACAGGGTTCATATATGGTTATAGGAAGGTATGACTACCTACATATACAGGGTTCCTATTTGGTTATAGGAAGGTATGGTTCTACCTAGATATAAAGGGCACATATATGGTTTTAGGATGGTATGGTTTTACTTAGATATACAGGGTTCCTATTTGGTTATAGGAAGGTATGGTTCTACGTAGATATACAAGGTTCATATATGCTTATAGGATGGTATGGTCCTAACTAGATAATTATGCAGGGTTCATATATGCTTATAGGTTGGTATGGTTCTACGTAGATATACAGGGTTCATATATGGTTATAGGAAGATATGACTACCTATATATACAGGGTTCCTATATGGTTATAGGAAGGTATGGTTCTACCTATATTTACAGGGTTTATAATTATATCATTATAGGAAGGTATGGTTCTACGTTGATATACAGGGTTCTTATAAGGTTATAGGATGATGTGGTTCTACATAGATATACAGGATTCATATATCGTTATAGGAAGGTATGGTTCTACGTAGATATACAGGGTTCATATATCCTTATAGGAAGGTATAGTTCTGTGTAGATATACAGGGTTCATATATGGTTATAGGAAGGTATGATTCTACGTAGATATACAGGGTTCATATATCCTTATAGGAAGGTATGGTTCTATGTAGATTTACAGGGTTCATATATCCTTATAGGAATGTATGGTTCTATGTAGATAGGTTCATATATGGTTATAGGAATGTATGGTTCTACGCAGATATTCATGGTTCATATATTGTTTTAGGATGGTATGGTTCTACGTAGATATACACGGTTCATATATGGTTATAGGAATGTATGGTTCTATGTAGATATACAGGTTTCATATATGGTTCTAGGAAGGTATGGTTCTACGTAGATATACAGGCTTCATATATGGTTATTCTACGTAGATATACAGGGTTCATATATGGTTATAAGATTGTATTGTTCTACGTTGATATACAGGGTTCATATATGGTTAGGTATGATTCTATGTAGATAACCAAGGATCATATATGGTTATAGGAAGGTATGGTTGTACGTAGATATTCAGGGTTCATATATGGTTATAGGAAGGTAT
The DNA here is from genome assembly GCA_037043455.1 of Cyrtodaria siliqua. NCBI lineage: Eukaryota > Metazoa > Mollusca > Bivalvia > Adapedonta > Hiatellidae > Cyrtodaria > Cyrtodaria siliqua. Next base: position 15,076 of record JAWPHD010010176.1, on the reverse strand, counting down.
GGCTCTACATAGATATACAGGGTTCATAGATGGTTATAGGAATGCATGGTTCTACTTAGATAATATTCAGGGTTCATATATATGGTTATAGGAAGGCATGGTCCTATGTAGATATACAGGGTTCATATATGGTTATAGGAATGCATGTAGATATTCAGGGTTCATATATATGGTTTTAGGAAGGTATGGTTCTACATAATTATACAGGGTTCATATATGGTTAGGTATGGTTCTACGTATATATACAGGGTTAATATATGGTTGTAGGAAGGTATGGTTCTACGTAGATATACAGGGTTCATATATGGTTATAGGAATGTATGGTTCTACGTAGATATACAGGGTTCATATATGGTTATAGGAAGGTATGATTCTATTTAGTTATACAGGGTTCATATATGGTTATAGGAAGGTATGGCTCTACATAGATATACAGGGTTCATAGATGGTTATAGGAATGCATGGTTCTACTTAGATAATATTCAGGGTTCATATATATGGTTATAGGAAGGCATGGTCCTATGTAGATATACAGGGTTCATATATGGTTATAGGAATGCATGTAGATATTCAGGGTTCATATATATGGTTTTAGGAAGGTATGGTTCTACATAATTATACAGGGTTCATATATGGTTAGGTATGGTTCTACGTATATATACAGGGTTAATATATGGTTGTAGGAAGGTATGGTTCTACGTAGATATACAGGGTTCATATATGGTTATAGGAATGTATGGTTCTACGTAGATATACAGGGTTCATATATGGTTATAGGAAGGTATGATTCTATTTAGATATACAGGGTTCATATATGGTTATAGGAATTGAATTGAATGTTGTTTAACGTCTCATCAACACAGTATAGACTATTTAGGGCCGTCCCAGAGAGAGGGGAAGGATATTCACGGTTCATACATATGGTTATAGGAAGGTATGGTCCTACTTAGATATACAGGTCATATATGGTTATAGGAATATATGGTTCTACGCAGATATACAGGGTTCATATATGGTTATAGGAAGGTATGGTCCTACTTAGATATACAGGTTTCATAAATGGTTACAGGTTTCATATATGGTTATAGGAAGGTATGGTTGCACGTAGATATACAGGGTTCATATATGGTTTTAGGAAGGTATGGTTGTACGTAGATATACAGGGTTCATATATGGTTGTACGTAGATATACAGGGTTCATTATATTGTTATAGGAATGTATGGTTATACGTAGATATAAAGGGTTCATATATGGTTATAGGAAGGTATGGTTCTACGTAGATATACAGTGTTCATATATGGTTATAGGAATGCATGGTTCTACGTAGATATTCAGGGTTCATATATATTGTTATAGGAAGGTATGGTCCTACGTAGATATACAGGGTTCATATATGGTTATAGGAAGGTATGTTTATACGGAGATATTATTACAGGGTTCATATATGGTTATATTAAAATATGGTTCTACCTAGACATATAGGTTCATATATGGTTGTATGAAGGTATGGTTCTACATAAATATACAGGGTACATATTTCGTTATAGGAATGTATGGTTCTGTTTAGATATATATGATTCATATTGGTTATAGGAAGGTCTTTCTATGGTTCTGTTTAGATATGTATGGTACATATATGGTTATAGGAAGGTATGGTTCTGTTTAAATATATATGGTACATATATAGTTATAGGATGGTAAAATTATATTTAGATATATATGATACATATATGGGTATAGGAAGGGATGGTTCTGTGTAGATATATATGGTTCATATATGGTTATAGGATGTTGATGGTTCTGCATAGATATATAAAGTTTATATATGGTTAGAGGATGATTACAGTTCTATGAAGATACAGAGTGTGCAAAGATGATGCTGGGCTATAAAAAGAAACCTTCCTGAACCAACTCTTGTCCAGCAATGGATAAAATAAGAGGGACTAGTTATTTCGTGACAGTAAACTTATTAATATTTAGAAAAGTTGACATGATGGTATAAACTCTGGGTGTCTTAGGAACCTGCCCTCACAGTGCCAAGATCATAACTATTACCATTTGGGTTTATTATTGTTGTCAGTGGCATTACAGGTAAATCCAGTCCATGTTTTTGACCTAAGTATAAATCAAATTGACCTCAATACTTATTTAGAGGTTAAAATAATTTCCCATGAGGTACTGTTAAAAATGCAGAATAGAAAGGGGTATTAAACATGTCCAGAATAGAAAGGGGTATTAAACATGTCCAGAATAGAAATGAGTATTAAACATGTCCAGAATAGAAAGGGGTATTAAACATGTCCAGAATAGAAAGGGGTATTAAACATGTCCAGAATAGAAAGGGGTATTAAACATGTCCAGAATAGAAAGGGGGTATTAAACATGTCCAGAATAGAAAGGGGTATTAAACATGTCCAGAATAGAAAGGGGGTATTAAACATGTCCAGAACAGAAAGGGGTATTAAACATGTCCAGAATAGAAAGGGGTATTAAACATGTCCAGAATAGAAAGGGGTATTAAACATGTCCTGTCGAGAATAGAAAGGGGTATTAAACATGTCCAGAATAGAAAGGGGGTATTAAACATGTCCAGAATAGAAAGGGGGTATTAAACATGGTATTAAACATGTCCAGAATAGAAAGGGGTATTAAACACGTCCAGAATAGAAAGGGGTATTAAACATGTCCAGAATAGAAAGGGGTATTAAACATGTCCAGAATAGAAAGAGGTATTAAACATGTCCAGAATAGAAAGGGGTATTAAACATGTCCAGAATAGAAAGGGGTATTGAACATGTCCAGAATAGAAAGGGGTATTAAACATGTCCAGAATAGAAAGGGGTATTAAACATGTCCAGAATAGAAAGGGGTATTAAACATGTCCAGAATAGAAAGAGGTATTAAACATGTCCAGAATAGAAAGGGGTATTAAACATGTCCAGAATAGAAAGGGGTATTAAACATGTCCAGAATAGAAAGGGGTATTAAACATGTTAAACATGTCCAGAATAGAAATGGGTATTAAACATGTCCAGAATAGAAAGAGGTATTAAACATGTCCAGAATAGAAAGGGGTATTAAACATGTCCAGAATAGAAAGGGGTATTAAACATGTCCAGAATAGAAAGAGGTATTAAACATGTCCAGAATAGAAAGGGGTATTAAACATGTCCAGAATAGAAAAGGGTATTAAACATGTCCAGAATAGAAAGGGGTATTAAACATGTCCAGAATAGAAAGGGGTATAAAACATGTCAAGAATAGAAAGGGGTATTAAACATGTCCAGAATAGAAAGGGGTATTAAACATGTCCAGAATAGAAAGGGGTATTAAACACGTCCAGAATAGAAAGGGGTATTAAACATGTCCAGAATAGAAAGGGGTATTAAACATGTCCAGAATAGAAAGAGGTATTAAACATGTCCAGAATAGAAAGGGGTATTAAACATGTCCAGAATAGAAAGGGGTATTGAACATGTCCAGAATAGAAAGGGGTATTAAACATGTCCAGAATAGAAAGGGGTATTAAACATGTCCAGAATAGAAAGGGGTATTAAACATGTCCAGAATAGAAAGGGGTATTAAACATGTCCAGAAACGAAAGGGGTATAAAACATGTCAAGAATAGAAAGGGGTATTAAACATGTCCAGAATAGAAAGGGGTATTAAACATGTCCAGAATAGAAAGGGGTATTAAACATGTCCAGAATAGAAAGAGGTATTAAACATGTCCAGAATAGAAAGGGGTATTAAACATGTCCAGAATAGAAAGGGGTATTAAACATGTCCAGAATAGAAAGAGGTATTAAACATGTCCAGAATAGAAAGGGGTATTAAACATGTCCAGAATAGAAAAGGGTATTAAACATGTCCAGAATAGAAAGGGGTATTAAACATGTCCAGAATAGAAAGGGGTATAAAACATGTCAAGAATAGAAAGGGGTATTAAACATGTCCAGAATAGAAAGGGGTATTAAACATGTCCAGAACAGAAAGGGGTATTAAACATGTCCAGAATAGAAAAGGGGTATTAAACATGTTCAGAATAGAAAGGGGTATTAAACATGTCCAGAATAGAAAGGGGTATTAAACATGTCCAGAATAGAAAGGGGTATTAAACATGTCCAGAATAGAAAGAGGTATTAAACATGTCCAGAATAGAAAGGGGTATTAAACATGTCTAGAATAGAAAGGGGTATTAAACATGTCCAGAATAGAAAGAGGTATTAAACATGTCCAGAATAGAAAGGGGTATTAAACATGTTAAACATGTCCAGAATAGAAATGGGAATTAAACATGTCCAGAATAGAAAGAGGTATTAAACATGTCCAGAATAGAAAGGGGTATTAAACATGTCCAGAATAGAAAGGGGTATTAAACATGTCCAGAATAGAAAGGGGTATTAAACATGTCCAGAATAGAAAGAGGTATTAAACATGTCCAGAATAGAAAGGGGTATTAAACATGTCTAGAATAGAAAGGGGTATTAAACATGTCCAGAATAGAAAGGGGTATTAAACATGTTAAACATGTCCAGAATAGAAATGGGAATTAAACATGTCCAGAATAGAAAGAGGTATTAAACATGTCCAGAATAGAAAGGGGTATTAAACATGTCCAGAATAGAAAGGGGTATTAAACATGTCCAGAATAGAAAGAGGTATTAAACATGTCCAGAATAGAAATGGGTATTAAACATGTCCAGAATAGAAAGAGGTATTAAACATGTCCAGAATAGAAAGGGGTATTAAACATGTCCAGAATAGAAAGGGGTATTAAACATGTCCAGAATAGAAAGAGGTATTAAACATGTCCAGAATAGAAAGAAGTATTAAACATGTCCAGAATAGAAAGGGGTATTAAACATGTCCAGAATAGAAAGGGGTATTAAACACGTCCAGAATAGAAAGGGGTATTAAACATGTCCAGAATAGAAAGAGGTATTAAACATGTCCAGAATAGAAAGAGGTATTAAACATGTCCAGAATAGAAAGGGGTATTAAACATGTCCATAATAGAAAGGGGTATTAAACATGTCCAGAATAGAAAGAGGTATTAAACATGTCCAGAGTAGAAAGGGGTATTAAACATGTCCAGAATAGAAAGGGGTATTAAACATGTCCAGAATAGAAAGGGGTATTAAACATGTCCAGAATAGAAAGGGGTATTAAACATGTCCAGAATAGAAAGAGGTATTAAACATGTCCAGAATAGAAAGGGGTATTAAACATGTCCAGAATAGAAAGAGGTATTAAACATGTCCAGAATAAAAAGGGGTATTAAACATGTCCAGAATAGAAAGGGGTATTAAACATGACCAGAATAGAAAGGGGTATTAAACATGTCAAGAATAGAAAGGGGTATTAAACATGTCCAGAATAGAAAGGGGTATTAAACATGTCCAGAATAGAAAGGGGTATTAAACATGTCCAGAATAGAAAGGGGTATTAAACATGTCCAGAATAGAAAGAGGTATTAAACATGTCCAGAATAGAAAGGGGTATTAAACATGTCCAGAATAGAAAGGGGTATTAAACATGTCCAGAATAGAAAGAGGTATTAAACATGTCCAGAATAGATATGGGGTATTAAACATGTCCAGAATAGAAAGGTGTATTAAACATGTCCAGAATAGAAAGGGATATTAAACATGTCCAGAATAGAAAGAGGTATTAAACATGTCATGAATAGAAAGAGGTATTAAACATGTCCAGAATAGAAAGGGGTATTAAACATGTCCAGAATAGAAAGGGGTATTAAACATGTCCAGAATAGAAAGGTGTATTAAACATGTCCAGAATAGAAAGAGGTTTTAAACATGTCCAGAATAGATATGGGGTATTAAACATGTCCAGAATAGAAAGGGGTATTAAACATGTCCAGAATAGAAAGGGGTATTAAACATGTCCAGAATAGAAAGAGGTATTAAACATGTCATGAATAGAAAGAGGTATTAAACATGTCCAGAATAGAAAGGGGTATTAAACATGTCCAGAATAGAAAGGGTTATTCTAAATGCCATTTGTATGAATATTTTCATCACCGAGTTTGAAATCAGACTGGGAATAACTACTCTTGGATCTCACAATTCACTTCGATCTTACAATTCAGATACATGTACAACTAAACGTTAGGCCTTTATTTGTTTATTATTCATTTTACGAACCCTCCTACGATAAAACGTTATATTTTCGTAGGAAATTTGATCGAGTTTTTTTATTTTACCTCCGCGGTCAAGATTTTAAAGAAAGCATTTTCACTTATAGCCCAAATCCAATGTTCATAATGCACTTATCAATGTTGTTTTTTTGTTTGTTTTTTTGCTGTTTTTTTTGTGGTTTATTGAAAGGGGTTGATGGGAGATACTCATACTCCAGGGAACAAATGTACAAATTAACTTCTAATCCCTCAAGGAGCAACATTTATGTCTACCAATACACTCAATATCAAAATATCCCCATATTGGTAACAGGTTCTGTCTAATTCCCTACCCCGTTGTCATCAGTGATGTCTAATGCCTGGAGTATGCCCGCAGCCTCCCCTGCAGTGGGGGAAAACATTGATAGGTGCATAACAAACATATCCTTCTTTCACTACCGGTATATTTAACTAGAAGGGGGTTCCATGGAACACTTGTGTCGCCTGCCGTGTGCTTATTTCAGCAAATACAATCTAACTACAAAGTTTGAAGACTTGTGCAATCCTTCATGAATTAATGATTTATGAAAAGGGGCATAGAACTGCATTGAATAATTGATAAGGAAGAACTGTATAAAGTTTCATGACCATAGGTCAATATTTTGCCACGTTATAAGCTAGGTTAGACCGCAGGTTAAAGTTATATGAAAAGGGGGCATAATTCTGCCAAAATGAAAGTCAGAGTTATTGGACATTTGTAATGACATTCGTTCAGTTAAGATGAATAGTGTGTGAAGTTTCATGAACATAGGTCAAATACTTCTTAAGTTATGGCCAGTTATGAGCCTGGTTAGGTTGCAGGTTAAATTTTTATGAAAGGGGGCATAACTTTGTCAAAAGGAAAGTCAGAGTTATTGGACATGTGACATTGGACATCTGGTTGAGATGAAGATGTGTGAAGTTTCATGAAAATAGGTCAAATACTTTTCAAGTTATGGCCAAGGTTAGGTTTCAGGACGGACGAAAACGACGGACAAAGTGATCCCTAAGTGTCTGCCATGGTATGCAGGCGACACAATAAACATTTTGGTAAATTAATCCAACTTATAGTTATGTCACTAAACAGCTTTATATAAATATACGAAACACATTCATTCGCTTCCTAATTAACTGCATTTTTGTGTTTTACGTAAAAGATGAGTCTGGTCTCAGCGAGTTGGCCTATTTAAAAAACGAGATGGGCGTGTTTAAATTACCAATGAGCGGAGACAGACTCGATCTGTTTTGTAGCATGGTGTACTTCGTAACACTGTGATGTCAGAGTGATGTCCGTACTCTAAATTCCTCTGTCCGGTAGTTGTAGCAATATAGTCTACATCGATAAATATACGGCTTCAGAATATATGTGATAAAAAAAAAGTAATTGCCCAGTACGGAATCTGAACCACAGACGCTGCGCTTTTAAGTTTTGATGGATGAACGTTTAACCACTAGACCACGGCTATTTATTGGTATACGTTGTAGCATTTTTAATACTAAATAGGCATTTACGTAATAACTAGCGCACACATAAACACATCAAGCACTAAATAACAAGTCGCGATATGGTAGTTTTGAGACTGAATATTAGTTTCATATTGATAACATACAATATTACACCTGTGAGGCAATTATTGATTCATCTTGAGTTACTTTCAAATAGGTTAAGTTATTTTGCCTTAATAAATGGTAGTTAGTATACCATTTTCTCAAGAAGCATTATAGCTCAGTGGATAGAGCAACCGACTTAAAATCAGAAGGTCGTGTTTTTGATTCCCGTGAGGTTATTTTTCCTTCTTCTGTAAATCATAATGTTCAAAATTAATAATGGTCAAAATAACTTAACCTATTTGAACGCAACTTAAGATGAATCAATAAATATATAGTCTACACTTACTAGTGCAGTTGTCATAAGTTCTACGGCTATTTAATTTTTTAGATAATTTTCAAATACACCGAACCCTTAAATTTCCATTCAAAATTATAAAAAATAAAATTATAAACTTGTGTTTACCTGTGATACATTTAAAATGGGGGAAAAGTCTGTCACTTTCATAGCATTGGTATGGACAACTATTTTACAAAGACTTTCTTATTTCCGTTTCGCCACTGTTATTAAAGGTGTACAAGGTTCTAAGCTTTATATAATAGGTTATTTTGTCTGAACACTGAAGTTTTGTATTCTTATCCATGAGTAGTTGCTTCATTATCGTTAGTTATTATGTTAAATTATTCCAGATCTCCATCACGGTGAAGTCTCGGGCAGAGATTCAAAAAGAATATCGAAATCGATTGAAATCAGGTCCAGATGCTTATGCTATTCATTTGTTGAAAGCAAAAACTATGTACCTTATTCAGGGTGCTAGCCAACAATCCAGGAATGGAGTAAGCAGAATATTGAGTATCATCACAGACAAAACAAGAGAACAAAGGCGGCAGTTGCTGTTCAGGTTAACCAAAATGAGACGATGGAAACAAATGGCTACGATAGTGCCTGTAACATCAGTTGTTTTTTTACCTTATATAAGTGGTATCCATAAAAGGTGCCGTTTCCATTTGCAAAAAGTATGTTTTTTTTCCCCAATTGGAGTGTTAAAATTCTCAATCTAAAATTATTTTCTTTGTTTACATATTTTAGAGGCGAATTTTAAATACAAGAAATCCGTGGATTCACATGTCTCGCCTAACGGGGGCTGGACTTAAAAATAAAAAGGTCAATGATGCTTAAATGAAAGTTTGTAAACATTTTAGTAATTAAAAACAATCGAGTTTGCCATTTGCTGAGATGACATTTAAGTGCATTTGTTTAAAAACAAAATGCCATTCTATTGAAAACAAGAGGCCCAAGAGGGCCTGTGGATGCTCTACTGGCTAAAACGGCTCTTATATCAAGGGTTGTCGACATAAAATTCCCATCAGCAGTTTTTTTTAAAACATTGCAAAAACAACAGGGATAGGATGGCCTTAGATTGCTCACCTGGTAATCATGGACAATATGTCTGCTGTGTCTAGTCTGGCATGGGCATTTTTTTAATTTGTCCCACTTTCTTCTATGAATGAAATTTCATAACAAGAGGTCAATGACCTTGAAGCTCTACTGATTGATTTTGATTTCAGGAAGTAGTCGCTACAAACTTGTTTTTTGAAAATTTATTTTTAGCCGTGGCGGCCATCTTGAATTTCCGGCCGACCTGAAATTTTGCTAGGATCAATTAGACATCAAGAGCAACATTCCTGTGAAGTTCATGAAAATCCGTCAAGTAGTTTCAGAGGAGAAGTCGCTACAAGTTTTCATTATATAACTCTATGTAAACAAAGATGGCCACTGGCAGCCATGTTTAATGTCGAATCAAAAAAATGTTCAACTTGGATAACCATCATGTCATGCTGATCATTTTAGAAAAAGTCCCATATCAATATCACTTAATACTTTTCAAGAAGTAGTCGCTACAAACTTATTTTTTAAAAATCTATTTTTAACTGTGGCAGCAATCTTGAATTTCTGGCCGATCTGAAATTTTGCTAGGATCAATTAGACATTAAGAGCAACATTCCTGTAAAGTTTCATGAAAATCCGCCAAGTAGTTTCAGAGGAGTAGTCGCTACAAGTTTTTACAATATAACTCTATGTAAACAAAGATGGCCGCTGGCAGCCACGTTTAACGTCGAATCAAAACGATTTTTGATAAGGACCAACATCATGTCATGCTGATCATTTTAGAAAAAGTCCCATATCAATATCACTTATAGTTTTCAAGAAGTAGTCGCTACAAACTTGCATGAAAATCTATTTTTAGCCATGGCGGCCATCTTGAATTTCCGGCCGACCTGAAATTTTGCTAGGATCAATAAGACATCAAGAGCAACATTTCTGTGAAGTTTAATGAAAATCCGTCAAGTAGTTGCAGAGGAGTAGTCGCTACAAGTTTTCATTATACAACTCTATGTAAACAAAGATGGCCACTGGCAGCCATGTTTAATGTCGAATCAAAATAATGTTCGACTCGGATAACCATCATGTCATGCTGATCATTTTAGAATAAGTCCCATATCAATATCACTTATAGTTTTCAAGAAGTAGTCGCTACAAACTTGTATTTTGAAAATCTATTTTTAGCCATGGCGGCCATCTTGAATTTCCGGCCGACCTGAAATTTTGCTAGGATCAATTAGACATCAAGAGCAACATTTTTGTGAAGTTTCATGAAAATCCGTCAAGTAGTTTCAGAGGAGTAGTCGCTACAAGTTTTCATTATATAACTCTATGTAAACAAAGATGGCCACTGGCAGCCATGTTTAATGTCGAATCAAAATAATGTTCGACTCGGATAACCATCATGTCATGCTGATCATTTTAGAAAAAGTCCCATATCAATATCACTTATAGTTTTCAAGAACGTAGTCGCTACAATCTTATTTTTTAAAAATCTATTTTTAACTGTGGCAGCCATCTTGAATTTCTGGCCGATCTGAAATTTTGCTAGGATCAAATTAGACATTAAGAGCAACATTCCTGTCAAGTTTCATGAAAATCGGCCAAGTAGTTTTAGAGGAGTAGTCGCTACAAGTTTTTACTATATGACTCTATGTAAACAAAGATGGCCGCTGGCAGCCACGTTTAACGTCGAATCAAAACAATTTTTGATAAGGACCAACATCATGTCATGCTGATCATTTTAGAAAAAGTCCCATATCAATATCACTTATAGTTTTCCAGAAGTAGTCGCTACAAAGTTGTATTTTAAAAATCTATTTTTAACTGTGGCAGCCATCTTGAATTTCTGGCCGATCTGAAATTTTGCTAGGATCAATTAGACATTAAGAGCAACATTCCTGTAAAGTTTCATGAAAATCCGCCAAGAAGTTTTAGAGAAATAGTCGCTAGAAGTTTTTACTATATGACTCTATGTAAACAAAGATGGCCGCTGGCAGCCACGTTTAACGTCGAATCAAAACAATTTTTGATAAGGACCAACATCATGTGATGCTGATCATTTTAGAAAAAGTCCCATATCAATATCACTTATAGTTTTCAAGAAGTAGTCGCTACAAACTTGTATTTTGAAAATTTATTTTTAGCCGTGGCGGCCATCTTGAATTTCCGGCCGACCTGAAATTTTGCTAGGATCAATTAGACATCAAGAGCAACATTCCTGTGAAGTTTCATGAAAATCCGTTAAGTAGTTTCAGATGAGTAGTCGCTACAAGTTTTCATTATACAACTCTATGTAAACAAAGATGGCCGCTGGCAGCCATGTTTAACGTCAAATCAAAACGATTTTCGACAAGGACCAACATCATGTCATGCTGATCATTTTAGAAAAAGTCCCATATCAATATCACTTATAGTTTTCAAGAAGTAGTCGCTACAAACTTGTATTTAAAAAATCTATTTTTAGCTTTGGCGGCCATCTTGGATTTCACATCAACATGAATTTTTGCTAGGATCAACTAGACTTCATGGGCAACATTTTTGTAAAGTTTTATGAATATCCATCCAGTAGTTTCAGAGGAGTAGTCGCTACTAATAAAGCACGGCATAAGTTCTGCTGATCTCTGATCAGTAGAGCTAAAAATGGGTCGGGGGGAGAGTTTATATTAACATTCTGAACAAATATGGTAAAGATCAGATAAAAAATGAAGTAACTACAGATTTAATAAAGGAAAATACAAAAATACAATATAGCATTTTTCAACAAATCAAGGGCCATAACCTGTCATTACTAACTAGATCTAGCGGGTTTTCGAACTTGTCCAAAATTTCATTGATATACCATGCTTTGCACAACTAGACATCATACTGAGGCTTCCTGCCAAATTTTGTAAAATCCAACAAGCCATTTAGGAGGAGTAGCGCCGACAATAAATTCAAAGTAAAATTGTCAAAGTGCCAAAACTCCGTCATAAATCAGCAAACTGGAACAAAAGCATGACATGCACAACTAGACATCTTACCGATGCTTTCTGCCAAGTTTCGTTGAAATCCAACAAGGCGTTTAGGAGGAGTAGCGCTGACAAGAAATTAAAACAAAAATGTCAAGGGGCTGTAACTCCATCAAAAATCAATGAACCTTAAAAAAAAAATGCAATAGACACAGCAATTCTTCCTGCTAACATGGCATTAACACCAAAAAAAAAAAAAATTAATAAATAATGAAATAATTAAAAAAAAGAAAATAATAATCAAGAAATTTAAAAAAAAATGTCAAGGGGCTGTAACTCCATCAAAAATCAATGAACTGGAAAAGAAAATGCAATAGGCACAGCCATGCTTCCTGCTAACATGGCGTTAACACCAAAAAAAAAAAAAAAAATTAAAAAAAAAAAAAATTCAAACAAAAGAAATAATTTAAAAAAATATTATATTTTTTTTTAATTAAAACAAAAAAATACTAATAATAAAACAAGAGGTCAATGACCTTGAAGCTCTACTGATAGATTTTGATAGCTAGGTGAAGTGAAGTTTCATAAAAACTGTCAAGTAGTTTCAGAGGAGTAGTCGCTACAAGTTGAAGTTTTTACTATATAACTCTAGGTAAACAAAGATGGCCACTGGCAGCCATGTTTAATGTCGAATCAAAATAATTTTTGACAAGGATCAACATCTTGTCATGCTGATCATTTCAGAAAAAGTCCCATATCAATATCACTTACAGTGTTCAAGAAGTAGTCGCTACAAACTTGTTTTTAAAAATCTATGTTTAGCTGTGGTGGCCATCTTGAATTTCCAGCCGACCTGAAATTGTGCTAGGATCAACTAGACATCAAGAGCAACATTCCTGTGAAGTTTCATGAAAATCCGTCTAGTGGTTTCAGAGGAGTAGTCACTACACATTTTTAATATACAAACTCTTATGTAAACAAAGATGGCCACTGGCAGCCATGTTTAACGTCGAATCAAAATAATGTTTGACTAGGATCAACATAATGTCATAATGTTTGACTAGGATCAACATAATGTCATGCTGATCATTTTAGAAAAAGTCCCATATCAATATCACTTATAGTTTTCAAGAAGTAGTCGCTACAAACTTATTTTTTAAAAATCTATTTTTAGCTGTGGCGGCCATCTTAAATTTTTGGCCGACCTGAAATTATGCTACGATCAATTGGACATCAAGAGCAACATTCCTGTAAAGTTTCATGAAAATCCGCCAAGTAGTTTCAGAGAAGTAGTCGCTACAAGTGTTTACTATATAACTCTATGTAAACAAAGATGGCCACTGGCAGCCATGTTTAACGTCGAATCAAAACGATTTTTGACAAGGACCAACATCATGTCATGCTGATCATTTTAGAAAAAGTCCCATATCAATATCACTTATAGTTTTCAAGGAGTAGTCGCTACAAACTTGTATTTAAAAAATCTATTTTTAGCTTTGGCGGCCACCTTGGATTTTGCATCAACATGAATTTTTGCTAGGATCAACTAGACTTCATGGGCAACATTTCTGTAAAGTTTCATGAATATCCATCCAGTAGTTTCAGAGGGGTAGTCGCTACAAGTTTTTTACTATATAAATCTATGTAAACAAAGATGGCCGCTAGCGGCCATGTTTAAAGTCGCATCGAATTAAATTTCGACAAGGATCAACATCATGTCATGCTGATCATTTTAGAAAAACGTCCCATATCAATATCACTTACAGTTTTCAAGAAGTAGTCGCTACAAATTTATTTATTTTAAATCTATTTTTAGCCGTGGTGGCCCATCTTGAATTTCCGGCCAGCCTGAAATTTTTTCTAGGATCAACTAGACATCAAGAGCAACATTCCTGTGAAGTTTCATGGACATCCGTCAAGTAGTTTCAGAGGAGTAGTCGCTACAAGTTTTTACTATATAACTCTATGTAAACAAAGATGGCCACTGGCAGCCATGTTTAACGTCGAATCCAAACAATTTTTGACAAGGACCAACATCATGTCATGCTGATCATTTTAGAAAAAGTCCCCATATCAATATCACTTATAGTTTTCAAGGAGTAGTCGCTACAAACTTGTATTTTAAAAATCTATTTTTAGCTTTGGCGGCCATCTTGGATTGTGCATCAACATGAGTTTTTGCTAGGATCAACTAGACTTCATGGGCAACATTTCTGTAAAGTTTCATGAATATCCATCCAGTAGTTTCAGAGGAGTAGTCGCTACAAGTTTTTTACTATATAAATCTATGTAAACAAAGATGGCTGCTAGCGGCCATGTTTAAAGTCGCATCGAAATAAATTTCGACAAGGATCAACATCATGTCATGCTGATCATTTTTAGAAAAAGGTCCCATATCAATATCACTTATAGTTTTCAAGAAGTAGTCGATACAAACTTGAATTTAAAAAATCTATTTTTAGCTTTGGTGGCCATCTTGGATTTCACATCAACATGAATTTTTTGCTAGGATCAACTAGGACTTCATGGGCAACATTTCTGTAAAGTTTTATGAATATCCATCCAGTAGTTTCAGAGGAGTAGTCGCTACAAGTTTTTACTATATAACTTTATGTAAATAAAGATGGCCGCTGGCAGCCATGTTTCATGTCGAATCAAAATGATTTTTTGACAAGGACCAACATCATGCCATGCTGATCAGTTTATAAAAAGTCCCATATCAATATCATTTACAGTTTTCAAGAAGTACTCGCTACAAACTTGTTTTTAAAAAAAATAATTTAACCGTGGCGGCCTGACATTTTGCTTGAACCAACTAGACATCAAGAGCAACATTCCTGTGAAGTTTTATGAACATCCGTCAAGTAGTTTCAGAGGAGTAGTCGCTACAAGTTTTTACTATATAACTCTATGTAAACATAGATGGCCGCTGGCAACCATGTTTAATGTCAAATCAAAATGATTTTCGACAAGGAGCAACATCATGTCCATGCGGATCATTTTAGAAAAGTCCC